>OY744477.1:93983580-94150490 GCA_963556175.1 Tipula confusa
CCACAGCGAATAGAATTTTTTTTTATGATTCATTTGTATACAAAATGGATGTTATCGTGCGATAAATGTGAAGCTTTTATGTACAAATTTTTTAGCATGTTGCATACAACAAAAATATTATATAGTATTTTGTGAATTTTTTATTACAACAATCCATACAACAATCCATAGTGAGGAATTTAAAATTATTTTAGATCCGTGAAATCCAATTTCACTTTTATGGCCAATAATCAAATTATGTGTATGTCGTCCATATACATATATATTTTCGATCGAAACGATTTGTTTCCCAAATATATAAAATTATTCCTGTATCCTTCTTTGTATAAATACACATATAGCCTGGAGATTATTACATCCATTCACAAACCAAAACATGTGTCGACTATTGCTAAATAAAAACAACAATCGACAAAAATGTGTTTAACCTCGAAGGGATTAAATTAAAATTGGTCGTTTTCCTAAATTGCAATCCGAATACAATATACTACCCGAATACTCGTACTAAATAAAGATAACCGCACACGCATATTTTTAAATGTCATTTTAATCAATAAGGCGAACATTTATCGGTTCTATAAAACGGAATTTGTTAATCATTTGGAAAAAAATAAAAATTTCGTCCGTTTTGTATCAATTTTCAGTCTACTTTGTTACAATAAAAGGGTGAGTCTAAAGTAGTAGTGCAGTAGTTTGATGGTTTAATTTAAAATTTCACCTTTTTTTTACCTTTCACCGAGCATGATTGAAGGTGGCGTGTTTACAACATAAAAATTCTAACAACAAGAAAGGAGTAGAATTTTTTTTTTAACGTGGATCTGATAACAAGTCATTTGATATACGAACCAAATAAATGTAAAAAGGGTTTCGAACGTTAAATTTTTATTATTACGCAAAATGTTTTTTATTAGAGGGTTTGATCGTAGGATGCTATTAAATAATATTATATATATATATATATATATATATATATATATATATATATATATATATATATATATATATATATATATATATATATATATACATGTATATATTTAATTATAAAATATAAAATTTTATATCTTCCATGTTTTTTACTAAATCCATAAATTCTCAAGTCTCGATCAAATTTTTATATTTTATGAATTTTAAATTTAAAGGGAAGCTCTATAAATAAATATGAATTTAATGGTTTGGCTAGTGAATTTAAAATATTGAAGTAATAGTTTTAAAATTATCAATGATTTAGTGTGTATTGAACAACAATGTACACACTTTTAATTATATTTTGATCTTCTATTAGTAATAAAATAAAATGTCTTGAGATTTATAGCTAAATTTTATCTAATATAATGATATATTTAATCAATTCTATCAATTCTAATCAAATCTAATCAAATCTAATCAAATCTAATCAAATCTAATCAAATCTGATCAAATCTAATCAAATCTAATCAAATATAATCAAATCTAATCAAATCTAATCAAATCTAATCAAATCTAATCAAATCTAATCAAATCTAATCAAATCTAATCAAATCTAATCAAATCTTATCTAATCTAATCAAATCTAATCAAATCTAATCAAATCTAATCAAATCTAATCAAATCTAATCAAATCTAATCAAATCTAATCAAATCTAATCAAATCTAGTCAAATCTAATCAAATCTAATCAAATCTAATCAAATCTAATCAAATCTAATCAAATCTAATCAAATCTAATCAAATCTAATCAAATCTAATCAATCTAATCAAATCTAATCAAATCTAATCAAATCTAATCAAATCTAATCAAATCTAATCAAATCTAATCAAATCTAATCAAATCTAATCAAATCTAATCAAATCTAATCAAATTTAATCAAATCTAATCAAATCTAATCAAATCTAATCAAATATAATCAAATCTAATCAAATCTAATCAAATCTAATCAAATCTAATCAAATCTAATCAAATCTAATCAAATCTAATCAAATCTAATCAAATCTAATCAAATCTAATCAAATCTAATCAAATCTAATCAAATCTAATCAAATCTAATCAAATCTAATCAAATCTAATCAAATCTAATCAAATCTAATCAAATCTAATCAAATCTAATCAAATCTAATCAAATCTAATCAAATCTAATCAAATCTAATCAAATCTAATCAAATCTAATCAAATCTAATCAAATCTAATCAAATCTAATCAAATCTAATCAAATCTAATCAAATCTAATCAACTCTAATCAAATCTAATCAAATCTAATCAACTCTAATCAAATCTAATCAAATCTAATCAAATCTAATCAAATCTAATCAACTCTAATCAAATCTAATCAAATCTAATCAAATCTAATCAAATCTAATCAAATCTAATCAAATCTAATCAAATCTAATCAAATCTAAGCAAATCTAAGCAAATCTAATCAAATCTAATCAAATCTAATCAAATCTAATCAAATCTAATCAAATCTAATCAAATCTAATCAAATCTAATCAAATCTAATCAAATCTAATCAAATCTAATCAAATCTAATCAAATACAATCAAATCTAATCAAATTTAATCAAATCTAATCAAATCTAATCAAATCTAATCAAATCTAATCAAATCTAATCAATCTAATCAAATCTAATCAAATCTAATCAAATCTAATCAAATCTAATCAAATCTAATCAAATCTAATCAAATCTAATCAAATCTAATCAAATCTAATCAAATCTAATCAAATCTAATCAAATCTAATCAAATCTAATCAAATCTAATCAAATCTAATCAAATCTAATCAAATCTAATCAAATCTAATCAAATCTAATCAAATCTAATCAAATCTAATCAAATCTAATCAAATCTAATCAAATCTAATCAAACTAATCAAATATAATCAAATCTAATCAAATCTAATCAAATCTAATCAAATCTAATCAAATATAATCAAATCTAATCAAATCTAATCAAATCTAATCAAATCTAATCAAATATAATCAAATCTAATCAAATCTAATCAAATCTAATCAAATCTAATCAAATCTAATCAAATCTAATCAAATCTAATCAAATCTAATCAAATCTAATCAAATCTAAACAAATATAATCAAATCTAATCAAATCTAATCAAATCTAATCAAATCTAATCAAATCTAATCAAATCTAACAATCTAATCAAATCTATCAAATCTAATCAAATCTAATCAAATCTAATCAAATCTAATCAAATCTAATCAAATCTAATCAAATCTAATCAAATCTAATCAATCTAATCAAATCTAATCAAATCTAATCAAATCTAATCAAATCTAATCAAATCTAATCAAATCTAATCAAATCTAATCAAATCTAATCAAACCTAATCAAATCTAATCAATCTAATCAAATCTAATCAAATCTAATCAAATCTAATCAAATCTAATCAAATCTAATCAAATCTAATCAAATCTAATCAAATCTAATCAAATCTAATCAAATCTAATCAAATCTAATCAACTCTAATCAAATCTAATCAAATCTAATCAAATCTAATCAAATCTAATCAACTCTAATCAAATCTAATCAAATCTAATCAATCTAATCAAATCTAATCAAATCTAATCAACTCTAATCAAATCTAATCAAATCTAATCAAATCTAATCAAATCTAATCAAATCTAATCAAATCTAATCAAATCTAATCAAATCTAATCAAATCTAATCAAATCTAATCAAATCTAATCAAATCTAATCAAATCTAATCAAATCTAATCAAATCTAATCAAATCTAATCAAATCTAATCAAATCTAATCAATCTAATCAAATCTAATCAAATCTAATCAAATCTAATCAAATCTAATCAAATCTAATCAAATCTAATCAAATCTAATCAAATCTAATCAAATCTAATCAAATCTAATCAAATCTAATCAAATCTAATCAAATCTAATCAAATCTAATCAAATCTAATCAAATCTAATCAAATCTAATCAAATCTAATCAAATCTAATCAAATCTAATCAAATCTAATCAAATCTAATCAAATCTAATCAAACAATCAAACTAATCAAATCTAATCAAATCTAATCAAATCTAATCAAATCTAATCAAATCTAATCAAATCTAATCAAATCTAATCAAATCTAATCAAATCTAATCAAATCTAATCAAATCTAATCAAATCTAATCAATCTAATCAAATCTAATCAAATCTAATCAAATCTAATCAATCTAATCAAATCTAATCAAATCTAATCAAATCTAATCAAATCTAATCAAATCTAATCAAATCTAATCAAATCTAATCAAATCTAATCAAATCTAATCAAATCTAATCAAATCTAATCAAATCTAATCAAATCTAATCAAATCTAATCAAATCTAATCAAATCTAATCAAATCTAATCAAATCTAATCAAATCTAATCAAATCTAATCAAATCTAATCAAATCTAATCAAATCTAATCAAATCTAATCAAATCTAATCAAATCTAATCAAATCTAATCAAATCTAAACAAATCTAATCAAATCTAATCAAATCTAATCAAATCTATCAAATCTAATCAAATCTAATCAAATCTAATCAAATCTAATCAAATCTAATCAAATCTAATCAAATCTAATCAAATCTAATCAAATCTAATCAAATCTAATCAAATCTAATCAAATCTAATCAAATCTAATCAAATCTAATCAATCTAATCAAATCTAATCAAATCTAATCAAATCTAATCAAATCTAATCAATTCTAATCTAATCTAATCTAATCTAATCAAATCTAATCAAATCTAATCAAATCTAATCAAATCTAATCAAATCTAATCAAATCTAATCAAATCTAATCAAATCTAATCAAATCTAATCAAATCTAATCAAATCTAATCAAATCTAATCAAATCTAATCAAATCTAATCAAATCTAATCAAATCTAATCAAATCTAATCAAATCTAATCAAATTCAATCAAATCTAATCAAATCTAATCAAATCTAATCAAATCTAATCAAATCTAATCAAATCTAATCAAATCTAATTAATCTAATCAAATCTAATCAAATCTAATCAAATCTAATCAAATCTAATCAAATCTAATCAAATCTAATCAAATCTAATCAAATCTAATCAAATCTAATCAAATCTAATCAAATCTAATCAAATCTAATCAAATCTAATCAAATCTAATCAAATCTAATCAAATCTAATCAAATCTAATCAAATCTAATCAAATCTAATCAAATCTAATCAAATCTAATCAAATCTAATCAAATCTAATCAAATCTAATCAAATCTAATCAAATCTAATCAAATCTAATCAAATCTAATCAAATCTAATCAAATCTAATCAAATCTAATCAAATCTAATCAAATCTAAACAAATCTAATCAAATCTAATCAAATCTAATCAAATCTAATCAAATCTATCAAATCTAATCAAATCTAATCAAATCTAATCAAATCTAATCAAATCTAATCAAATCTAATCAAATCTAATCAAATCTAATCAAATCTAATCAAATCTAATCAAATCTAATCAAATCTAATCAAATCTAATCAAATCTAATCAAATCTAATCAAATCTAATCAAATCTAATCAAATCTAATCAAATCTAATCAAATCTAATCAAATCTAATCAAATCTAATCAAATCTAATCAAATCTAATCAAATCTAATCAAATCTAATCAAATCTAATCAAATCTAATCAAATCTAATCAAATCTAATCAAATCTAATCAAATCTAATCAAATCTAATCAAATCTAATCAAATCTAATCTAATCTAATCAAATCTAATCAAATCTAATCAAATCTAATCAAATCTAATCAAATCTAAACAAATCTAATCAAATCTAATCAAATCTAATCAAATCTAATCAAATCTAATCAAATCTAATCAAATCTAATCAAATCTAATCAAATCTAATCAAATCTAATCAAATCTAATCAAATCTAATCAAATCTAATCAAATCTAATCAAATCTAATCAAATCTAATCAAATCTAATCAAATCTAATCAAATCTAATCAAATCAGAAGTTCTGTATCATGGATTGGAGTCGTTGGTAACGAGACAAACGGTTCAAGTTTAAGTGTGATAGGGTGGGTTCAGGAATTAAATTGACAGGATGACCTATTAAAAAATGACCAGGAGTTAAAGGAGAAAGGTGTGAAGGGTCGGTTGACATTACACTGAGAGGTCTAGAGTTAAGAATTGCTTCGATTTGAGCAGAAATGGTGGTAGGTTCTTCGTACGAACAGATTTTGTCTCCTAGTACCCTTTTTAGATGATGCTTTGCACTTTTGACAGCGAATTCCCACAGCCCGCCGAAATGTGGAGGTCGAGGTGGGATTGTATGCCAGCGAATGCCTTCTTCGTGACAGTGTTTTAGGATTTCGATTTTATTAGTTTCTGTATTAAATAATTTTTGAAGTTTCAATATTTCTGATTTGGCCCTATAAAACTAGTAGCATCAGAATATATATTAGAGCAACGACCTCGTCGAGATATGAATCGTCTTAATGCTGAGAGAAATGCTTGCGTTGTGAGATCTTGAACAACTTCAATGTTAGTAGCTTTAGTTAAAGCAAATGAATATTACAAGATACGCCTTGCAAATCACATTTGATCTAATTTTATTATTTACATTGAATGGACCTGCATAGTCAATTCCAGTGTTTTCAAAAAGGCGGCTTGGCTGTATTCTTTCGACTGGTAATTGTCCCACAAGTTGGGTAATCGACTTTGGTTTGTTTCGAAAACAAATGAGGCAATTATGGACGATCAGTTTGCAAAAAGCTAAACCTCCTGGTATCAAATATTTTTGCCTGACAAAACTTAGCAAACTTTGAGGACCTGCATGCAAATTGCGTTGATGTTCTTTTTTGACTATCATACTTGAAATTGGATGTTTAATTGGTAATAACAAATGGTGTTTTTGGTCGTATGTTAATAACTGTGATTTGTTTAATCGGCCAGCAAGGGCCGAGTAGGCTCTTTTCATCAAGAAACGGACTCAATTTTTTTAAACAATTTTTTTTATAATTGAACTTACTGTCATTTAGTTGGTTAATTTCCTTTGTGTAATATTCCGACTGTGCAGATTTAATTAAACCTAATAACGTCTTCAGTTCCTTGTGAAGTTAATTAATAATTCCAAGATGTATTTTCAATTCCATGTGCCTTATTTGATAGGTATTTCAAAAAACGATGAGAAATTGCAGAAAGACGCAAGATGTCATTATAATTCTCTGCATATTCGAAAATGAAGTTTTTATTTTGATTTACAACATTTACTATCTTCTGGACCATTATCATTTGAACCATATTTTTTTATTTGAGGCCGATCATCATGCAGGTTAAAAAAAATGAGGTCCATGCCACCATAAATTACAGTTTTTTAATTGTGATGGCATTAATCCTCATTAAATGGCATTAAATATTTCTGGAGAAGTTATTTCTTGGATTTGGGAGACGCGGTTTGCTACGAAAGTAGCATATCTTGCAGGAGTTGAATTAATTCTGTGCAGAGTTACTTCTGAGTCTGTCCACAGAATAGTTCGCGTGAATTTGATTTTTAATGCAGTTACAACCTTTTGTAGCTAATAAAAGAGAGGCACATAACTCCAACCTTGGTATTGTTTGATCCTTCAGCAGTGCAACTTTTGATTTGGCACAAAGTAGATGACATTTGTATGGGTTGGTTTTAGTAATGGTCCGTATATATATATATATATATATATATATATATATATATATATATATATATATATATATATATATATATATATATATATATTTATATATATATATATATATATATATATATATATATATATATATATATATATATATATATATATATATATATATATATATATATATATATATATATATATATATATATATATATATATATATATATATACAACACCCATACCTTTTCTCAGATGCATCACCAAATCCGTGAAGTTCTATCGAATGTGTGTCACATCTAGGATATGTAATGAATCTGGGAACTTGAATGGTCGGTAATAGATTTATTTCAGTAGAGAATTCAATCCACAAAGACTTACGTGGCCCTTGAATTTCATCGTCCCAACCTAAATGTGGAATAGCCCACAGTTGCTGCATAAAACGTTTGGCGGTAAATATAACAGGAGCACAAAGTCCTAACGGATCAGATTGTGAACCAAATTTAACGAGAAATATGTTTATAATATCAATTTGACAATTTCATGTCAAACCTAAAACTTTAACAATATTATCAGTAATATTATTTGCAACTACAGGGAGAAGTACATTTTTATGTATATTTGGTAATATCAGCGGTCAAAGCTATGAGGAATTTACGGAAGCGAAGGATAACGGATAGTAAACCGTTTTGAATTGTGGGTCCTGTCATAAGTGTATCATACAGAGAGAGACCATATGCTGATTTTGAAGAACCATTGAACACAGCTCGAATTTTGGTTGTTGTAGAACTCTCTTTAAAAACCGGATGATGCGGTAAAAAATATGATGAATTTGGAATAGCTCCTTTGACTAATTTCATTTGTTTTAGTCAAATGTACTCTTGCATAAATTGTATATAGCCAATTTGAAGTTGTGGATCTGCATATAGTTTTTTCTCTAAAGAAAAGAATTGGTTTAACGCATTTTCTCGATTATTGTTAAGAGATTTAATGTTTAATTTTGTAGGTAGAGTAACACCATATCTACCTTTACTGTCACTTTTGACATTATCAACATAGTGTAACTCGCATGACTTTTCCTCGATAAAAAAATTATTTTTTACTTTCACGACTTCGATTTTAGCAAATTCTTGAATTTCCTTACAAACTTGATCTTCCTTTCAAACTTGATCGTCGCAACAAAACATTGATATTTTCTGAAATTTGGTCTTTTGATTTTTTGGACCACAAACTATGTATCTAAACACAGATTTAAAAAAAGGTGGAAGTTCTTTAATTAAAATATTTTTTTCATTATCCATTATATCGAAGTATATTTCGGCTCCTAATAACATATCAACTTTTTGTGGACTGTAGAACGTTGGATCGACTAATTGGATGGATGGTGGAATTTTTGAAACATCTAGGTCTATTTTTGCAATGGTAACTCACTAAAAGCATTTTTCAATATAAGGAAATCTAAATGAACTTGGAAATTATTTATTCTTGAACCAATACTTAAATGTGCTGAGTGCTTTATTTCTAATGTCTTTTGGTTAATTCCTAAAATGGATCTACTTATTGGCTTTTTAGGTATTTGAAGGGTTTGACTGAAATCTCCAGTAACAAAATTACACTGTGAACCACTGTCTAGCAGTGCTCTACATGAATATTTTGCCCCTGTTGGGCCTTATACGATTACAGTGGATAATAAAATTTGTTTATGCAAAGCAAAATTACAAACGCTTATATTTGGATTGCATTTAGAAATATCGGAATGTGGTTGGGTGGAAGAAAATAAGAGAGGTTGTATTTGCACGGAATAATTTGGAATTGATGCTCCACGAGTTTCGGTACCAGAGGATGATTTATTGTTGTCGGTGTTAGACCGATCAGCTAATGGTAAATTAAATTGGGATAAGGTTTTAAATTGGAACTTAAGCTTTTGTCTTTTACATCTGAATATACCTGATTATTATTAGCCACATTAGCATAATTTATATGCATAGAGTGTGATGTTTACCTTTACATTGATGACATTTTACTGTCGAGTGACATTTGCTAATATGATGCGATCCTATGCAGTTATGACCTAATTTATTATTTTGAACCCACTTGTTCCTATAAAATATGAACATTTCAAGAAATATCTGACGTTTAAATATGGAATGTGCTTTCTTGCAATAACTTCATATTACATGTTTTGAATTTTCCGTTGCAATGAGAGATTGTATTCTTTTAGGCTTTTTGTACTGCCCAGTTTTCGAATTATAACTATTAGTATGTGGTGATATCGCTTCGAGATAATATATCCTCTTTCAGATAATATATCCCTAATTTCTTTTGTGGAAGGGATTCTGTCTTTTGGTTTTTTGGTTTCAATTTGCTGGCGTGAAGTTAAATCAACTAGTTTTGATTTGATTGATTGATTGATTGATTAGAATGTACGGCCAAGGACTAACCAGAAACTCCCGGAATGCCGGGCACCACCGTACACCCGTGTTACATATAATAAAACCGAACGATAGTTAGTGTTTTTTTTTGTGGTGTAAGGAAAGGAAGGGCATGTTAGTAATGACAGATTTGAACCGGTTTTCCGGAAGCCAATATTCAACTAATGTTAGCACAAGACAATGTGCTAACATTGGTTGAAACATTCGTTGGTGAGATCGTTCCCTCTTTTTTTGTGTTAAAATTCACTGTTACCTTATATCTGAAATGGTTCCAGTCAGTACCTCATAGTCATTATCTTTATACCTATAGTGATTAGAGTGGTTTGATGACAGGCCTAAACATGGCGTCGCTTTAATGTAAATACTAGCGATTCCTTTGGTGACGTAGAAATATATGATGTCTGGGATCTTTATTCTACACAGTAGATAGGTTCACAGATTGACACATGATAAAGATTATAAAGAATTAGAAAAATGATCAAATTCTTACATTTTTATTCCATGTTTTGACCTTGTAGATACATATATAATAATATATATATTTTCTTCTGCTGGTGTTATGTGCTTCGGAAATTAATCTATTAGTCTACTAACTGTTCCGAAACGTCTCTTTTTGGTATTACTAACTCTATTACAGACAGGACAATCTACAGATTGTAGACATTTTCCCAATTTAAGCACGAATCGTGACAATAAGTCGAATTGCTCATTAAAAGCTACCACAATTATATATTGTGACGATTTTATGTGCCATGAAAAATTGTCACAGAAACTCTGCTTCCGGGCTGTTTATTTTATCACTATTAATCTCTGACATATATACATATAGTAAACTGTTAATAAACATATTTTAATATCCATTTAATCACGAACATTTCTTTCTAAGCTCACAAAAAAAATTTATGCTTGTATTAAAATAATGATTATGATGATAATAATGACGATGATGATAATCATAAAAGTGCTTAATCAAAATAAAAGGAAATACTCTAGTTACATATTCATAAAACACTACTTTGCAAGTCCAACCTTTTTTTGTGTCGCGCACACATATTATAACGTAAAATACATTTTATGTACTGTCTGCTGAACAAAAAGTATGGAAAAGTATTATATTTTTTTTTATGTAAAATTTTAACAACAAACCACATAGCCAAAAAAGTAAAAAAACAAAAATCATAAAATACATAATTAAAGCTTATGTTTTGTATATACGACAACACTGTAAATGTATAAGCTTTTTGTCGACGGGTACCAAAGTGGAAGATAACATCTGGATCTGCACCAAATTCAGTAAAAAAGTTTTTGTTTATTTTTATACATAATATTAAAATTGTATTTCAGAGACCTACATTTAAATAACACACATATAAATTTGTTAATTCCGTTAAAATGGGATTAAATGTCAGCTCGCACTTGTCAGCACGAAATTATAATATGTCACATAATATATTATGTTAATTAATGGAATTTACTAAATTTACAACCGAACAGACCGCATTTCTTTAGTTTTACGGGTACGGCCACAATATCAAATTGTGTCGGTTCATGGTGGAAGTATTGTCCATTATCGAAAATCGGTTGAAATTGTGGTGGCCCATCAAATTTATCATGCTTATGGAATTTATCGAATAAATCGAATTTTGGCAATTTATCGAATAGGCCTGGTTTTTTATTTGGTAAATAAATTGGTTCCGATTCTAGTTTATAGTAGCCAAGTCCATGTGAATTTGCACCATCCAATTCAAAATCATAATCATTACCTTCATCACCGACCAGGTCATCGTAACTTTTGTACATTCCTTCAAGATTTTCGATTATACCCGGTTCAATATCTTTAAAATTTTCTTCAGGCTTAATTGGATTACTATATGCGATGGCTTGTAGGGTGGCTAGCACGATGATGATACCAAAATTGTTGAAATTCTTTAAATGAAAGTAAATTTTTTAATTAATTTTAATTTATTCTGTTTATGTTTGTCAATAAAATCTTACCATTCTATATATAATGTTTATTCGACTGATGCTTTGAAGTACTCTTGATGTATTCGAATGATTATTTTCCATAGAAATGTAATCAATTTATATATGGTTTTACAAAAAAAAAAAAACATTTGACAAGCGTATAATGTGCCATCCCATTTTAAAAGCCTCCCCACCTCTTTATTGGGTTGTTCTTTTTTTTGCCAAAACACTCAGTCGATCGATCCCTTTTGTGTATATACACAAAATGTATACAATCAAATTATGTAATCAAACTGAAAATTTAATTAATAATTTCTAATTAATTTTTAATTAGTTTTGAATGACGTAATTTAAAAAAAAATATTGATTTTGGTTATTATTTTGTAATTCGCGTATTATGTTGTTGGTATATTTTGGTTTGCCATTTGCCAGCGCCAGAACGAAGTACATAGTAGAAAGTTGACAGTGGAATCGTGTAATTATGGGGTTGACTAATTAGATAATTATTTCGGATTAAAACAAAACAAACAAATCGGTTTTTTGCGATGTCTATTGATTTTTTTTTTGTTAAGTTTATAATTGAGAAATAATTAGAGAAATTATCAAAAATTATATAGACAGATTTTAAAATTATTATTTTTTAGCCACTGTGGTCAGAGAGGCGTTCGTACGACTCGTAAAATACTTATGCATAAGTATGAGAATACAACTGCTTGTGAAAGAGCGACTAAGGAAAGGCTTGTTTGTTGGGCTGACAACCGTAAAAAATTAAATTGATACAAAACGACCTAGCATCAAAACCAAATAAAATAACCGCCAAACTATATCAAAATACGTCATTGAAACTACAAGATTCAATTAATCCTCACAAAATTCTAAAATTTAAATAATTTAGAATTAAATAAATTGATTTAAAACTAAAATCAAATGAAATAACCGTTAAACTGACAAAATACGTTTTTTTTTAAACTAGATTGATATTGTCAACCTAGAAAAGTGCAGCTGCGAAGAGAACCAGTTGAATCTGATGATACGTCATTTAATACAACTACTGCCTCTCTTGATGTTGGTCTGCTTCAACCACCACTTGAAGAAACGGTTCAGCGTGGTATGATATTCCATCTGACATTTCTTCGCAAAATGTTGATTTTGTACAATTTACCCGTTCAACATAACGTGGTCCATCATATTGTGACACCTGGTCATTTCCCAGTGTCAAAATCATGGTGCCTAGATCCAGCGTGACATATAAAGCTGCATTTACCGAATTTCAGCATATGGTGGAATTTTGGATTTGCCGACTGTCAAGAAAAAAAAATCTAGATCGGAGGCCGTGTGGGGATTATGGTAGGTTAAACACAGTTCCAATACCTGACAAGTACCCAATTCCTAACATACACATAAATGCACTTGCAAGAATACACAATATTCTTCAAAATAGATCTAGTCAGAGCATACCATTAATTTCCCGTTGCACCTGAAGATGTGCATAAAATGGCAATCACAACTCCATTTGGCCTCTTCGAATCCACGCGACTGCCATTAGAACTTTGAAATGCCGCACAAACATTTCAAAGATTTATAATCCAATTCGTTCAAGGAAAAGTTCGATGTATTAATCAGGAATTTCAAATGCATATTTGGCGTAAGCAATCTTGACTTCCTCAGCCATAAGATAATCCCTAAACTTGTCGAAATTTTACTAAAGTAGCCAAGAACTTCGCTTGGTCCGAAGAATGCAACGACGCATAAATTAAATCAAAAACATAATGGGCCAACGTAATCTAACACTGCCATCGGCGCAGATGATTGTTGGGAGCCGCTGGGATTCTTTTCTTTTAAACTATTGGATGATAGATATTTTGCCGAATATCGGAACTTTACAATTTCTACCAATCATAAGCCTTTAACTCGAGCAAGACAATCTCGTCACTTAGATTTCATTAGTCAATTTAGCACGGATATGCAACATGTTCGAGGAATGGTCGTAGACGCGTTGTCTCACACCAACAACGGAATCTTTAAAAGCTTTCCGGATTATAAATCTACTGCGAAACGTCGATGGGTACGAATTGCCCATATATCGCAGAAATGCTACAAAAAAATATTTTGGTGTTCCGAGTAACATTACCATCGATTAAGGATCACAGTTTGTCAAAACTTTTCGCCGAGAGAAACCAAACTCTTTGGTTCAAATAAAATCTGTACAACGGTTTACTATCCGCAATCCATTGGGGCTAAGAAATATCCATAATCCTGCTAGGTATCCGAGCCACATTAAAGTAAAAATCTGAAGTGCTTATCAGCTGAACTATTTTATGAACAAACCATTAAATTACCTAGGGAATTCTTCATCAAAAATCTTATTACATCGTTGCTTACTCACGACACGGTTATCGACCAACTACGCACCAGAATGTAAAACCTTATTCCAGCAGAACTTCGTCAAACGAAACAAGACGACATACTTCCTACCAAAATCGTTAGAAAATCGCGATTTTGTTTTCGTTCCTACGTAAATAAAATTTGAACTGGCTTTCAACCGCCATGTAAAGGTCCATACAATGTAATTCGCAAACTACGAAAAACTTTTGCAAACAACAAACATTCTCCGCAGAGAAACTGAAGCAGGTATTCGGAATACTATGTTCTGCTGAACGAAAGCTGAACACTGGAATGCAAAACTTTCATCTGGCTTGGCTGGGTATAAAACTCATCGTATCTGAGTGTGGTTTATCTGGAGGCTCGTCGCAAGTTTAGTTTTAAGTCGTTGATTATTATGGGCCTTCAGCGTTTCAAGAATTTGTACAGTGTCACAATGTTACCAATTCGGCCCTGCCAGGGGCCACCATATTAAATTGTTTACAAGATTGTCAAACAGAATCCTGTAAATAGTACAAGATGCTGGGTTCTGCTTAGAAAAAGTATAAGCCCATTGCAAAGCATTTGTTGTATGCAGTATTTCAATGGCTCGATTAAGGAAGAAAATGTTAGTTTCCAACTAATCTAATTGGCTTACCAACCAAGCTAAGACGGTAGAGGAATCTGACCCAAAAAGACTTTTGGAGTTGTTGCTAAAAGAATTGAGTAACTCTTCGATCAACTTTATGTCGAATCAATTTAAGTAATGGAATCCATAGATTAAGGTGGGGTAGTAATATGGAACTTTGTTGAGTTCCATATTATTACCCCTCCTTGTGTCCTGAATACATTTCCAGTTGTCGAACGTTTATAATCCAAGTAAGGATAAGTAACAGCGTATTCTACAACTGCGATGAATCATCATGACTAAATTCCCCTGTCAGAAATCGGAGAACAAGTTTTGCTAAAGGTTTTTGAGTTGCTATTAAATTTATTAAGCACACCTGCTGCATAACAAATGTCGGGCTTTGTTACCTGTGCCATAATAATAATGATTCCAACCACCTCTTGGTAAGAAACATTTTTTATATAATTGATTTGCGGTTTAGTTTGTGGCATCACCATCAGTTCTAAAAGTCTTGAAACCGAGTTCATCGAGCATTTTGAATCGTTTCAATAAGTAATTCACATAGCCCTTTTGAACCAACCAAAGCTTTCAATGAGTCCTGTTAAGAGTTTTACGTATCTCTAAAATGTGACTTCGCTTCCATTCTTCTTTTCATCGAAAGAAACTTTTCGGCAAACTAAGAATTTCGATTTTCCAATCAGTCTGATTCTGAACCAGGCTCTTTAATGTTTTGAAATGTTTTTTTCATTTCAGACATAGTTTTCATTGCATAAATACATGCTTTACAAGAAAAATTGACAAGCTCCAATAAATATTTCGCAACTTCTAGCGATTCGTTTTCAAGCTCTTTGGTTCTTTTTTTGTTTTTTTTCTGTTTTTGCAAGATTTGATTAAACATCTACATCGCCCTGAATCAACTTCTCTTTAATGGAATCTGCGATTATTTTTACACGACTATTTTCTGTACCCATTATCATGATGTTATACTCCTCAAGCAAGCCTCTTCACCTGTCTTGTAAAACCATAAATCCTCGAGCTCTAGGTAACACTGCACAGAAAATTAGTGTTCACGGTCAAAGGCGACAATTCATGTAGATATTTAGTCTAAAAGACAAAAATTTTAATTGCTTTGAACAGTTTGTTTTTTTTGTCTCATACCACAGATAATTATTTACCAGATGAACATCTAATATGGCTAAAATTTACACAAGTAAATTCATACAACGCAAATTAATGGAAACAAAATCTACCCAAACGAAAAAAAAAACGGACATATAAAAACTCTCAATTAATAATAAAACAAAACACTAAATCAAAACATACGAAAAACATAAAAAAATTTTTGTTTTGTTTTTTAAAAAATAAAACAATCATGTGCAAAAAACAGAAAAGGATGAAAATATGCGTTTATATGTATATCTATTTTTGGTTTATTTAGGTTTCGTTTGCATTATTTTGCGTAGTATGAATTTACTTGTCTAAATTTTAGCCATACAAGATGTTCATCTGGTAATATATTTATCTGTGCTCATACGATAAAAACTAAATTCACAGCATGTACATAATTTCCTCTTCAGGATATTTTAACCAACTTACATAACAGTTAATTCAATTTAAAACAGTTTCTGATGGTTTTCCATTGGCTTTCAACATATTTGGGGAGTTGATCATCTCAATCCAATTCAATCCAGCCTTAATTCAGCCCCAACTTTTTAAATCAGATCTTTTTCAGATAATCACGGGCGATAGTTTTGGTTGCACGTTCGAGATGCTTTAGGGAGTATATTCCATTTTGTAAATTTTGATGCATCTCGCTGAGACATTTTAAATGAGAATATGAGAATATGTCGGTTTGCGGGTCAAATTTATTTTTTAACATCCTCACCACACCGCCTTTGAATTTCGTAAGCATTCCAATTAAAATAAAAACATAGTGTTACAATGATTCTGTTCAATGTCAACGTTTAATGGATGAATGTTACATCTTGCATTGAATCGTTAAACACTCGTGTTGATTTGGAAGCCAACAAAATTCGATATGACTTCCAATTCCAGGTACCGTATCGGTCCCGTATTTCTACGAAGGCGGACGGCAGTTTTTATTTTACATGATGAATTCAAATATTTGACTGTATTTGCAATATGACTGTATTGTCCCTTGACATGCGTATGAGTATACGACTTGCTTTTCTACTATAGACAGTTGAACCATATTGAGCTGTTAATGGTGTATTTCCTGCGTTGTTCTAACCCTTTCTTGAAAAAAACAGTTTAAAGGCAGCGCCTGTTTGCAAATTATTTGCAGGTTACTGTGAGTCTTCAACGGAGTTCATTCGGTTTCAAAAAAAAAAAAAAAAATAACAACTCTTTACTGCCTGGAGAGTCCTTTTCTGTAGATATGCTGCACATTTGCAATAAAGCACCGTACGATTTCCTTTCAGCCAGGTAAACAACTCAACAGTCTTTTAACACTGTACTTTTAAGAAGTGCCTGCAGTCCTCCGATAATCTCTTCACAGGTCTAGTTGTTAAACTTCTGAGTAGATGACGTACTAATATTCTCAGTGATGGAGTTTTTGAATAGGTCGTAGAGTGGTTGCCACTTTCTTTCATTGTCATTTTCTGGGACTGTCATTAAATGTTGGTAACTTTTATCGGACAAGTTTGAATTGCTGCAGTTCCTGATGGGAACCATTTTAGCACAATTCGTTCAGTTCGTGAGGTTATAGGTCCACCTGACTATCGTTGCTGTTAGCAACGATGGCCCCTTAAGAAAGAGATAATATGAAGAGCTATAGCTCGGGATCAAAACGAATTCATCCAGATTGTTGGTATGGTCCGGGCTAACAATTGCCTTTAGAAATCTATTCTTGTTATTTCTGTTATATAGATAGATTGAAAATTACTATTATTTAGTATTTACATAATTAAAAAAAAATGATTACAACTGTGTAATGCTTATCGATAATGTTGTATAATTGGTTTTTGATTACAAAACGAATTTTAAAATATTTCGCTAATTCAATTCCATTAAAATTAATTCGATTATGTATACATCCAAATTAAAAATGTTTCTATGTTGTACGCCATACAACTTTAAAATTATTACGGTCGAAATTTCGGTTGCCCAGGTTAACCATAATGACGACTACCGCTACATAATGGACTAATTAGAAAAATCAAATATATTATAGGTATATGGTTACTGCAGACTCTTCTCTCATAGCTACAATAATAACAAATTATTTATAACAATATTCCAATTACAAGATATAAAAAGGGTATGAGAAAAAACCCAAATTAATTATGAAAACATTCTTTCCAAGAAGTTATGTTTCTAGATACTTAAAAAAAAATTTTGACGTCTTCTCTTCTAAAAGTGTGTATACTAATAATGAAAATGATTTTTACAAGCCATTGTTGGTCCATAAATATATATATTTATAATCAAAATTAGACTAGCCGCAGTCGTCTAAATTCCTAAAATTTGAAATGGATCATTAATTCAAGAATTTCCAAGAGACAATTTTAAATTGTTGATATCAAATTCCTTTCGTACCCTGCCTTCGTGGTCTTCAAAAATTATGAATAACTCCAATGCAATTATTGTATATCTTTAAGCCTGAACTTAAATACTAATTAGATGTACTTTTTTCTGCACTTGTTGCAGGGACGGCGCTTCAATACCTGCAGATGGTGCAGTAAAACCAGGTGCCAAAATGATGGGTCCTAATAATCTTAATAATGTTTAAATTTAATACAGAAAATTTGTTACAGTTGATAGGTTGTATTTTTTAATATGTATCTGCATATGGTGGGAACATGCTGGCTACTTAAAAACGATTAAAGACGGCTTTAAAGATGGTACACAAATTTCCTATAGTTCCATATGCATCGCATTCAGCTAGTTTAATACTTACAGACGCAGTTCAACGTTCGGCTCTACAGTTGGTTGACATATGGTTCAAACTTTAGATGAATTTTATGCTTATTTAACTCTAGGTGAAAAGAGAAATTGAAAATTTTAACTCCCAAACTATTTTGTGAGACTAGGTGGAAAAATAAAAATAATACATTTGGTTAAACTTGAAAAGTTTCGTTAAGTACACTTAATGAAAATATGTTAAAAAAACAGAATAGAATTACTTAAAATCATTGATACTTTTCGTTAGGTTCGATTTTAAATCATTCTTGTCTGGATACCACAAATTGAAAACATATTACAATCTAAACTTAAATTGTGAAAATCTAAACTCGCTGTGCTAGCCCTTTTGACCAAATTGCTACCAATCTATTGAGTTAAAAAGAAAAAAGAAAAATATTTGATATTTTCACGGTTTCCGAATAATTCAGCAAAATTTGTACGACTTTCCTAAAAACTTATTCTATATACTACAGATAGCTTTAATGTTTTTTTATTTGTTAATTAATCGGACAATATGCCTGAAACCTGCGAAATTTAAGATGATAATCTATCAAGTGAATAAACTATTTCAGTTTAAATTTTTTAAATGTTTCGTTAAGTTACTTATATCATTGAAAATGTTTCGTTAAGTATTTAAATTTTTAATTAAAGTGTTAAGTTACAATGATGTTTGCAATTGACATTAAAACCCATCACTAGCTTCATAAACATGTTTAAATCAGTTATTCAAACTTGTTCTTATTTTTATAATAGCTTTCGTTAAATACTCGTTAAGTAATTTGAGTAAAATTTATTAATTTTTATTATTTAATTTTTAAATAACGTTATAATCAAAATAAAAAAAAATTCGTTGTTTCGTTAAACTTGAAAAGTTTCGTTAAGTTAAAACGAGTGTTTTTTGGAAGTAAACATATTTAATAGTTTAAATAAATTACTAATAATAATATTATATAAATAACCTTTGAGTTTTTGTCAAACAGACAAAAGTTTAAAGATATTAATATCACACTGATATCGTTCTTGGCTCTACAACTGTTCTTTCAAATTAGACTTTCCGAGTAATATAAGAAAATCTATTAAATAATTGGCAACGTCTTGAACTAAATTACTTTATGTTTAAAATTGTTTTGATCAATAATCTTACCTTTAAAATTTTTTTAATGTTTCGTTAAATACTCGTTAACTTTTTTGTGTTAAGTTAAAAACAAATTATTTGTTACTTTTTAAAAAACGTTATATGGTCAAAATAGAAAAAATATTTCGTTGGGTTGTTAACTTAACGAAACTGAAAAAGTTTCATTAAGTTAACTTAATGGAAACGAGTATAAAAAACAAACCCTAAGTGAGTCATTGGCGTAGTAGTTAAAGCTGTGGTGTTTGGGTTAGGAGGTACTTGGTTCGAATCCCAACGGGGAATGGTTGAAAATGTGATTTTTCATCATGTGATTTCGATCGGTGATGATGATTAACACATCTAATATGATATCATAGATCAACGATGTGCAAAAAAAATGCACAATTTTTGAACAAAAAAAAAGAAATGCTCTAAGAGTTCTGTGGAGTGAGATATGTACCTCAATACTATAGTCAGATCGACTTGATTTATGCCAGCGGTTGAATATGCTACTATTGAATAATATCGAGCATTTTTTATCTCATCAATTAAACCTTTATGTAGCTTGACCGCAATGAGCACAAGAAACTCGTTGTAAATTTTATGTAATAAATAGTTAGTTTAACCTAAACTACAGTTGAGGATTCCGTGGGAAGTTACCAGAAATTATCGTTTCGTACTGCTTTTTTATATAGATTAAATTATAACGTATTTAATATTTAGAACATTGCGACATATATTTGGGGCTCCCAAGACTGTGGGGCCCTACTTTTGCGCATACTTTGCACACCCATAAATCCGCCACGGGAATTAATAGTAAAAAAACAAGATTCTATTGGAAGTTCAGCTGTTTTAGTAGAAATCGAGAATTGGTGCGAGATATCGTTGTGCTACAATATTATTGCACCAAACCCCACAAATAGTGACCCTAACAACAGCAGAATACAGCGGTTTTACATAAAAAAAATAAATAACCAGCACGGTGAACAATAACCGACATTACTAAACAGTCCATACTAGCGGTCAACACGATTTACAGCCTCCAACATAATAATAATAATAATAAAACAGTTTTTACAGGCCATTGCTGGCTGGTACCGTATCAATATTCTGGCTCCATTGGATTCGACCCCGAGCTTATTCTTCATGTTGTTCTACGTAGATAGACAACCCGAAGAATATAAGTCGTTCTCTACCCCGAGGAGCCATCATCGCTGACAGCGGCCTCTGTGCCTGCCAAATAGTGGCACTTATCTCAGAGTTCGTGAACCATTCGTTTAGGATAGGCTCTCAGAACGTTACCGAGCCAGCGTACTTGCTGTTCTTTTATTTCATGAACGAGATCATTAATTTGCATTAAATTCCTGATCTCATAGATGAATAAAACTCGGTAAATGTCATCATCATCGCGTTTGGGGCCATAAATCAAGCACATGATTCTTTTCTTGAATATCATTAATCATCTCTTATACTTATTCTTCAGAGTCCAAATCTCATATACATACATAACAACGGATCTAATCAATACCCTGTACAATTTCAGCTATTATCGGCATTTGCCTTATGCCTTACATCCACTGCTAAAGTCATATTTTGACTTTAGCAGTGGACGTAAGGCATACAAAGCTCGATTCCCAGCAACATGACGTGCTTTAATATCTCTTCCCACACAGTTATCATAAATGATAAGGGACCCGAGGTATCGAAAACTTTTCACTTCTTCAAATGAATTGTCATCACTACTAAAATCCATTGTGTATCCAGTAAGTGGATCCAGTAGTTTTTTATACCGTTGCTATTAAGACTAATTACACAGATATCATCTGCATATGCCAGAACCTGGTTGGACTGTCTGCACAAGATGTTGTTCTGAGGTGTTTCACTTTTACGAAAGATAAATTCTAAAATGAGATTAAAGATTATAGGGTTCAGAGCATCTCCATGCTGTATTCCAGAGTTAATTTCAAAACTTCTTAATAGCTTGTTCTCAACTTTGACACAGCATTGTGATTGCATTACTGTCATTTTACGTAAACGCACATATTTATCAGGTATTCCCAGACATCGTAAAGCAAAACATAACCCGCAATGGATTGAGCATAGCGTTGTTGGAAGTCTAAGAACACCTGACGTACATCGCGAGATGTCTCGTAATATTTAGAAGGAATCATCGTCAACGAAAAAACTTGATCAGTGACTGACCGATTTGGACAAAATCCTTCTTGGTAGTCACCTACAATTTCCTCCGCCAGAGGCGTAATTCTCTCCAATACTATATGTAAGACAGTAATTTGAATGCTGAAAGGAGAGCTATTCCGCTATAGTTTTCGCATTATGAGCGATCACCTTTTTTAAGGATAGGGTACAACGCGGTCATTTTACGTTCATCAGGCATAACTTCGTTTTGCCATATTAATCGAACGAGCTCGAAAATATAGTTTCACAAAGTATCTCCTCCAAATATCAAGAGCTCGGAATTAATACTATCAACCCCAGGAGAACGGTTTTATTGCAAGACTCTGCATAGCCAGTATGAATTCCTCGTAGGGTGGAACCTCAATGCACATCTCCGCAGTCCGCATTTTACAACTTACAAATACAGCATTTGACACTTGGTGAACATTCAGTAAATCAGAAAAATGCTCTTTCCATGTGTCGAGCACTGCATTGACGTTAACACGAAGTTTTACATCATGGTCCCGAATAACGATAGATCTAGGTCTGAAGGTATGATACAGTCCGATAATTATTTTAAAGAAGTTGCTTTGAGTTGTTGTACCCTTAAGACTTATGCCTTCCACCACTCACGCTTTTTCCGTCTACAAATTCGCTTAGCGGTGTTTCTAGTGAGATTGCTAAACGTACTCGCGCTTCTATATAGGCTATATCATATTTCTCAACAGCAAGTCGACCTCTTTTATCAAAAAAAAACATTTTTGGGTTCAATTTTTACCATACCTTTTTTACCATATCTTAGCTTTGCAATGACCAATTGATGATCACAGCTTATAAATTTGGCAGCCTACCGATAAGATCTCACATCTTGAATCATCCGAGATCTTCCCTTATAAATTAACACATGGTCAATTTGATTTAAGGACGTCTTACGAGGGTGTGTTCATGTTTCCACGTGGATATTTTTAAGACAAAAGAATGTGCTATCCACAATGAAGTCATGTGCGACCGCAAAGTACATCATTCTTTCTCCATTATCAGTCGCTATATCGTGTCATGAGTATGGACCTCTGTTTTCATATAAGTCAGTCTAATTTTTGCCGGCTCTAGCATTAAAGTCACCAATCACTATTTCGTCCTCGTTCTCCGGTATGGATCCCATCAGATCATCAAAATTATTGTAAAATGTGTCTTTATCTTTGGTTTGGCTTACAGCAGTGGGCGCATGTACACAAATGACTGAAAAATTGGCTAGTCGCATGTGAAAACTACGTTGTCAACTGCTTTGAAATTCAAAACAGTTTTTCACCTTGGGTCCAAGAATAAAACCAAGATTACTGAGGTCATCTCCACTGTAAAGTAATGTATAGCCTTGGGACTAATCATCTCCACTTTTTGGCCATCGAGTTTCTTGGAGAGCAACCAATTTTAAACGATATTCTTCAAATGTTGATATAGTGCTATCAAACACGCCTTGTTTTCTTAGCACATTCCACGTATCGATCCTAAACTGCGTGACGTTTAATATAAGGGGAGGTCGGTTTACCTTTTGACGGTATCGATTTTTCTTTTTGTTGATATATTTAACAATTGGGTTTTTTACGGATGCAGGAAGTCAGTCCAGCGATCTAACCTTTGTTTAGTCGCCTCCTACGACAAACCAAGGATGTTGAGAGGGAATTCTAAGGATAGAATGCTCATTCAGGAGTCTTTTCGAGGCATGTGAGGTCTATGTTGTCGTTCTTCTAGTTGGAGACATCCAACCAGAATAACGACAACATAGACCTTCAACATAGACCTGGTTTAGGTATTTACACTCAAATTTTTCAAAATGTCAAGGTTAGGTGCTGGATTAATTGTTGAACCAATCGACATCTCCACAATAAACCACGATACCTCTAGTTTTGATATTATTTTGCTTGATATGCAGAAACCACCTTTCCCAGATATGTTTATCTGGGTTATCATTTGCCATTTGAACAATTTTGACATCCGTTACCTTTTTTGCTGGGAAGTTGTTTAGTTGGACTACCAATCAAAAAATGACTTGGTCCATATCATCATTTGATAAAACACAAATTGGGCTCGAATTTATCATTGCTTCTATTTCAACGAGTAACATTGACATTTCTTCGATTGGTCACTCTTTTGATATGGCACTGCCAAAATTGCCGCCATAATTTGGTGAACTAGTTGGAATGAACTTAAATGTTATTCGATCTGTCAATAAGAAATCAGTGATGTTATTATAATTTTGTCTTATAAAATAAAAAAGTTTGCAAAATGGTTGAGCGTCAAACATGAAGTTTGTCCCATTGCCGCTGTGAATTTCGGAGCATATTCCCCTACGGGCTATTAATCTCCGCAATGTGCGAATCTGTCGTAAAATCGGAAACCATTGCTATATGTGCAGCCTTGGTGGCTAGATAAACAAAAATGGATATATAATCATAGCAAGTCTTTTGTCTTCGTCCTCTGACTAAATGTAATTGAAATAGACCTGCATAGTCTACTGCCATTTTACGAAATGGTCTGACTAGCTTCACTCTTTGATTAAAAAAGTCACCCATGACTTGATTAAGTTCCTATGTCTTATATTTTATACATTTCTGGCAATTGTTCCTTTTACGGTGGTATTAAGAAAGTTTGATACTTTAGAGTGGTGCAGCTTTTCTATTCTACCAACGACTCGTATTAGGAGCCTTCCTAATCCAGGTATGGTTTGAGGTTTGATTTATAAGAAATCACCAGGCAACCATGGATTTTCGCCGCAGACTAAAAATGATGAGGTCATCTCAAAATCCTCTAGGGATTGCATGCAGTTGTCCTTTTATGTTTGAACTCTGGTAACCTTGATAATTCATTAAACATGTGTGATCTAAATTAAGAAACAATCGATCTGTGTCTATGTGTATGAAGGAGCACCATAATGACAGATCCAATTCTTAAAAACTGCTTCAGCGACCTTAGCAGTTACTTTGTCGTAAAGGAATAGCCTCAGACTATCTAGTATAACGATCGATTTAACCGCCTATTTAGAGTTTCTATGCCTCTTTCTTGTTTCACAATCCGAATGTTTAGGGTTTCTAGTGCATTTTGGAATTTTTTTTAAGAATTGGGGTAGCAGGCCCGTCTTTATTTCTAACCAAATCGCGTTGTTGTAAGATCTGTGTACGACCATTGCTTGAGATTCACTTTTCTCTAAATTTATTGTTGGTTTCCTATCAACAGGTATTCTATATGGTGTTGTTGCGCTTTGTTTCTTATTTTTTGTAGTTCTTTATGCATTTTGCGGGAATGTTTTTCTTTAAAGTACTTGTTTTGGTGGTGTGTTTCCCTGCACATCTGAAACATCTAGGCTCTCGTCTATAATATCTTTGGATGTGGTTGTAGCCTTGATATTTTTTACATTGAGGAATTTGGCCAGTTGATTTTCTCTATCCTGACTCTCATCATCTCATGTTTAGGATTGCTTTTATATGTTGTATATTTTTTCTACATTTTCTTTTTTATTAAATGAAAGCATAAATAACGACAACTCCCTTTTAGTAATAAATATCATAAATGAATATAAAATCATAAATATAAAATAAATATAATTTAATCTTATTAAGAAAATTATCTCAAATTTAAATCATTCCTTCTTGTTTTAAGTGTGACGTCGAAATAGACTCAGCTAGCAACCAAATCAAAATCTTTGTCAATTAATTTTATTTAGATATAAAACAGAATATTAAATTGAACTTTCCAAAAACCAGTTAATGGTAATTAGCCTGTAATTATCCTAATTATAATGGTTTCCAATACCATAGCAAAAGGTCAAATTATCCAAATCAAACGAATAGAATCTAGATTCGATCATATTATAGTGACTTTGGAAATTTATTTATTTTTTGTCGATACTGCTCTAATTGAGAATTCAAGATTATCGAATTATGATTACCAGTCAACCCTTGATTATACTTAAAGCGTATTACGTTTTTTGGAAATATTTATAATATTAAATTTAAATCTTGAAATCTTTTTTGATCTGTCTTAATATACATAAACACTTTTCTACGCTGCGTAGAAAAAAAAATTGTAAGAATTGCAAAATTCTTGGAATTTAAGATTATAAATTCATCTTAAATATTTAAAAGCCTTGTATTAAAAATATTCAACACGTTTTTCGTTAATGCGAACTTCAAGATTTGGTACAATTGGAGGAAGACAACTTATGAAACTTTCAGGTCAGTCCTTTAGAGACTTTCACTTATATTCAGAAAATGTTTACCGACAAAGTGTTTTACAAAATGATTGGTAAGGTACAAAAATACAAATTTTTTTTAAAATTTAATAGCATATTTTCTAAATACCAACTTCCAGATACCGCAAAAGCACTGTACATTTAGGATTTTTTGCTCTTTGTCTACACACTCTATTGGACCTCGGCGCGTAAATAGAAATAATTGATAGGTAACAGGTTGGCTAGGCGCATTCGTATCCCCCTATTATGATTTTTACTTCACCTGTCACTCACAGTGACGCTTATACTCACCTGAGTCAAAATTATGATTTGTATTATGATTTTCGCTTTAATTTTAGTGAGTAACGTAGGCACTATTTTGTATTTTGATCTCGAAAGCCCAATTTGCGTATCATAATACCGAAATTCGAATTCAGTGACGAAGTGTCACCTGGTGACGCGAAGGTGAAAATCATGGGCATAAAAGAGGCATATTAGTTTCATAATAGAGCCCCAGGTGTCGAATATGAAAAAATATTCCATTTTTATAATTTAAGCCTAATTTTCAAGATACTGCTTCTGCCATCATATGATTGTTGCAGAATTTACTATAAAATACCGGTTACAAGTCAATCACAATAGAATGCTGAATACACCTTGTAATAAACCACATTTAGTGACTATAGAACATGTTTCAGCAGAACTAAGAAGATTGGAGCCGATCCAACCATTTTGCATGGTTGAAAAGAAAAACCAAGACTGGAGATTATGTGGGGATTACCACAGGCTAAACATGGTCATAATACCGGGCCGGTACTTGATTCCGCACATTCCAAACTTCTCCATGTATAAGGTATTCTCTATAATCGACTTGATCAGGGCTTATCATTTCATCCCAGTCACATCTGGCGATATTCATAAGACAGCAATCACTACTTTGTTTGACTTATTTGAATTCGCTTAAATGTACTGCGAAATGACTATGTTGTCTTTGCTAGATATGTGGTGGTTGTCGGATGTATATTTAAGTATTAATGCTATGTGCCTTAATCGACTAACTAAACTAAATTATAACGGGTTAGTCATGCTATATGTAGATAGATGAAACTACTGCAAAAGTCGCTAACTGTGCCTCAACTTGAAACTAAGCTAAAACAAAAAGTATTATAGTTTATTTATAGTTTAAAAATATTATAGTTATTTTATACTTTTTGTGAAAAGTCACCAAAAAGTTACATCGGAAAAATACTTTTCCAGCTATCACCTATGAGGCGATAGCGGAAGCTAGAACAATTTGATAAGTTTAGTTTGAAAAGTCGATTAAGGCACACGGCATTAGTCTAGATGTCGCAGTTGCCGTGGCGATGATTTTTCTAAATTTTATGTTTTACATTATATGAATTAACGGTTAATGATTTATGTGCTGTAACGTTTTTGCATGACATTCAGTTGTACTGACAAGAAACTAAATATAGGTGTCATGTGCCATCAACGTATATTGTTGAACGACAGCAATGGTTGAAGTATCGGAAGCGTCTATACTGTAACAGATAACCTGGAAGTATTAACTGGATGGCTTAATAAAGAAGCATTCATCAATCGTTTTTGTGACATAAAATCTATAATTTCAGTAAATTTACTTTTCGATGGCAATATGCCTGTTACCGAAATTTCAGGGCCCGAAAACGTTAGATCAACGTTAAAAATCGATTTTCTGGGGTTAATTACTAACCCATTGTCCAGCAATCGGTGATATTGTCGGTTTAAAAGAGAATTATATGCTCTTACTCTGTTTTCGATCGTCAATGTAAACAAAAAATTGGGAAATATTACAAATCAATTGAATTAACCGTTTTATGACCAATACGTCATATAATCGCCGAAAATCTAATTTATATACAATTTAATTGACACAACACTTTAAAATTAATACAAATTAGATTATAAAAACATTAATGGAACATCACAAACCAATTAAATTGACTGTTTTATGACCAATACCTACTCGGCGGTATTACACAGGATGACACAAAATTGTACACGCTGCTAACAGCGGTCGATGCAAGTATATTATCGCAAGTGAACGCAGCTGTCATCAAGCCACCAGCAACAAAAAAGTATACGACTACTTAAAAAAAGCATTGGTAGAGCTATACACAGTTTCAGAGCACTCGAAATTTAAAACTTTTCTCAAAGGTGTTCAGCTTGGTGATAAAAAGCCATCATTTCTTTTCAATGAGATGCGCGCATTGGAGGAGACAAAGTCACAGAAGTTTTATTAAAACAAATGTGGGTACAGCGTTTACCATCGCAAATTCTTATGACTGTGTCTACACAAAGTTTGAGAACCAGAAAATGTCGTCCACCATGCATATTCAAAAAGTCAAAAAACTAGATAATAAACCACTTGGAAAGGCGGAAGTGGTTGAACAAACGCCTTTGAATCGACTGTATGTTTTCGATCATTCGATCATTCGATAAATGTCAAATTCTTGATTGACACCGGCGCCGATGTTTCCATTATGCCTCCTAACGGAAAAAAAGTTGCACCCGGATTCTTCAAAATTTTTGTATGCAGCAAACGGTTCCCAAATTAATACTTATGGGAAAAAAGAATATTAGTAAACTTCGGTCTTCGAACCAATCATCGGTATAGGTTTCATCACACATTATAACTTATTGATTCACATGCGAGTGGTAACAAGTTAATATATATGGTGTAACAAGTTGTTTATCGATGGCTTAACTTCAGCTGATCAAACATTCGATATCCGTATCATTCAACAATATCAAGATATCATATTGTTTCACGACAACCGAGAACCAACAAATAGAAATATTACCCATCATATCATTACTAAAGGACAACCAGTTTTTTCTCGGCCGAGAAGGCTCCCACCAGATAAGTTAGAAATATCAAAAGCCGAATTTGAATATATGATGGAGCAAGGCATAAGCAGTCCGACTGGCAGTAATTGGGCCTCACCACTTCATATGGTTCGAAAATAAAACGGAAATTGGCATCCATGCGGTAACACCTGACACGTATCCCATACACTAACATGTATTTTGCACGGTAAAACAATTTTTCAACGATTGATTTGCAAAAAGCATTTCACAAGTTTGGGCTATTTGAGTTTGTGTATATACCATTTGGCCTACGCAAAGCTGCCCAAACGCTGCCTCGTCACAGAAAGGGGAATAGCACCGTTTCCAGAAAAAGTCGAAGCTATTCGAAATTATTAACCGGCAAAAGTATCGCTAGATTTAAAAAGGTGTCTAGCGATAGTAAATTTCTATCGTTGATTTATGCCAAATGCCGTAGAAAATCAAATGATCCTCCAGAATATGGTGAAAAGAAACGTGAAGCGCGATTAAACACCGATTAAGTGGTCTAATATCGAATACAGTTTGACAATCCAACATTGTAAAGAGGACTTGATGAACGCTACCATTTTAGCACATCCAACGAATAACGGTGAATTTCCACTAGTCGTAGATGCATCAGGTTGTATGCCTCTGGCCATCGTGTGAAACGATCGACACAGGTAAGGAGGTATATGAGTATCCATTAGATGGTGAAAGTGGTCCAACGATATCTATATGGATTTGCTCGAATCGACTAGGTGGAATGGTGAACTGTCTGTCCTATATAGGAGATTTCATATGTCTCTGTATTTTAAAAAGTTGGCAAGATAAACAAGATTTGGCACACAGAGTAACATTTTTATTTACACTTGGCCAAAAATACTTAGCTACCACCAACTTACGATGTGAAAGGTTATGTAGTATATCGAACACTGTTCGTCCTAATATCTCTGCGATATTGTGGTCGAGTGGGGATTCGACGGTAAAAGTTTTGTTGTCTTTTGTGCGGGGCAGTTTATCGGCGACGACGTTTTGTTAACCTTTCACATGTCTGACGTCCGTGGTAAATTGTCTAATGTAAGCCAAGTGCTTCGACTGTCTTGGATTACGTTCTGTTTTCGACTGAATAGCTTTTGTCAGAGGTTTATGGTCGGTATATATGGTGAAGTCCCGAACTTCGACAAAGTATCAAAAGTATTTTGATATATTGCAAGATATATTGCGGGCAATTCCCAGTCGAATGCTGAATACTTTCATTCAGAAGAATCCTAGTGACTGCCAACAATCTTTATTATATTGTTGAAGAACAGCTCTGACGACGGAGTTCGAAGCATCCGTGGAGATACTGAAGCTTCCGTTGTTCAGTGGATGCGCTAAAAGGGTAATTTCTCCCAAATGAATTTTAAGATTGTTGAATGCCTCGTGACATTCCACCGCCCAAAAAAAATGTTTGGGAGTTTTTGGTTTTCTTAGTAGAATCGCCAAATGAGAGTGGATTGGGGCTAGTTTCGGTATAAATCGATGATAATAATTTATCGTACCGATAAAAAGCTGTATACGTTTAATCGTTGTCGGAGCTGAGCAGTAACTCGCTCCTCTGAGGGTAGAATACCATCAGTCAAAATTTTGTGGCTGAGAAAATCAAGAATTAAGACGCGAAATACGCATTAGGAACTCTTTATATGCACGTCGAACTTGGCAAGATGCTGAAACAATTGTTTTAGGTAGAGTTTGTGTTCATTTTCACTTTTCTATGCCACTAAAATGTCGTCAATGTAAACAAAAGCGAGGTTAAACTCTTGGACCATTTCGTTTATGGATCGCTGAAAAGATTGTGCGGCGTTGCGTAAACCAAATGATATTCGAGTTAACTCATATAGTCTAAATAGTGTTATAAGTGCCGTCTTATGCACGTCTTCAGGTACCACGGGAATAAAGTGGTACGCTCTGACGATATCGATTTTGGACAAAATTATACAGCCATGCAAGTGCATGGAGAAACTCTATATGTGAGGAACCGGATAACGACCCGATATGGTTATCGCATTAAGTCGGCAATAATCACCATATGCTCTTCAATCAAGGTCTTTCTTCTTTACCATGTGGTAAAGGCTTGAGACCGGCGATGCAAAAGGTCTGCAAATTCCTAATGGCCTAGATATGACAATATGGTGCACGACGTAATGCTTTACTAACAAATTATAGTTAGGCTGAGCAGTGAGCGAAGGAAAATTTTTCAGAAGTGTTCCGTAACCATTAGTTATGGAGTAACCTAATTATTTGTTTATTACCTTATTGGCATTGATTGACAGGTGAGTCACTGAATCAACCAGCTTTCTATTTTTTATATCGACTAAGAGACTTTTAGTCCCAGATCTACTTGTTAGAGTTGCGTGCCATACGTGTTTATTATAGATCCATATAGGCTGCGGATAATACTAGATCGGAAGTGAAGAATTCAAGTTTAAAAAGGACGATGGTAACGAACGTCGTACAAGGAGTACTGAAAGGTCAACTCCCGTGTCTATTAGAAAAGTAAAGGTATTTTGTTTGTCAGTGATAAACAGACTATTATGTTTTCGTGTCGTGTCGATAATGGGTCTGTTTATAGGTTTTTTGGATGCGTATCAGTATTTTGTGATTGTTTTACTGTATAATAAGTAACTTGGTGGAATGCAATTTCGCGCCTCCGATGCGGCACAAGCCGTTCCAATTTCAATGGCGTTGTCGATTAGGTGTTTTTGATCATTTGTTCTGCTCCGCGTGATGTTGATCGATTGCGGAATCATGTTCGAGGGAAAAAACGTTGAGCTGGTGAACTGAAAAACGCCAGGCAGGCCAACTTAGCCTTGAGTCTGGAGGCGATTTTCGACCAAGGTACTACTCGTTTGTAAGAGATGGTAAGCTCTATCACGACCTCGGTATGAATTTTGTTGGGGAATTTCTTGCTCTACCGAGTTTATTGTTAAGGTAGAATTGCTGGTCGACCGTGTTGACGTAGTTGCCTCGTGCATTCTGTCTGCCATTTGTGCCAGTATGCCAAAGGTTGACTTTGTAGCTGTGCGGCTAGTGCGATATGGATAATTTCGGGCATGCGAAGGGTTCATAAAGATCAGATCATTTTATTGCTTGCTTTAGTACCGGCTAAAGTGTGGATGTTTCGTAGCGCCTCGGATGACCTGCCGCACTTTGATAACAATCTGACAAAAGTGCATAGAGAATCGAGATGTTGTTTGCCCGAATGTTGCTAGTAGGTCAGCAGTCATATTGCAAGTCTCTGGTGTTAGTGCAGAAAGAGTATGCAGATATTTCTGTTTGGCTGACTTAATTTGCTGAATATCAAATTGAATTTCTGCGAGCTGAAACCAACTAATAGGTGTTCGAGTCCTATATTTATCCTAATTTATTTTTATTTTTTTATTATATAGGATGCGACTTGATTGCTTGCAGCATCATACTAACTATCTTACAATTCTATCTATAAAGCTTTATTTCCAAATTCGACCGTAATTAAAAATATACAAAAAATGAGACAAAGGTCGGTTGTTGGTTTGTCACTGTCTGTATTTAGCTAATTGTTTTCGTGCCAAGCTGCAATTGGCAGATTTGTTAAAAAACCTCATTTACTTGTTGTGTACTACATCTCAATTATTATTCATTCGGCTTTAGTCCCGCTATTTTTAATTGAATGGCGCTTCTATAAGAAGCGCCATCCAAATAAAAATTTATTGAATATACGTGAAATAGTCTGAGGCAACTTAGGTGTAAATTATATCTTGTTTACACCTCAGATGTTTTGATGTTTCATTGTGTGGTGGTTAATAATTTGGTAACGAAAATTCATTAACAGCCACAGATTTTACTTGCAAAAGTGGTAGATAGAGCGTTAAACAAAAGTGCACAATATTTGGGTGTAGTTCGACATTGTTGGCAGCATTGTCATAATTTTTAATATTACTGTACGCTACAGACCCATTTATATTTGTAATTTTAAAATAATAAAACGTTTCTGCATTATATTTATATATATATATACAGCTCGTCAAAAGATAGTAAAAGCACAAAAAGCTCTCAAAACATCTTGTAATAATATATTTGTTATAGTACATTATTTTTATATTTATATCATTTTTGTTTGAATAATTCTTCCGAAAGCATTCGTAAAATACTACAAATTTTTATTTTTCATATACTCAAACATTTTTATGTGTTATTCCAAACTTCAAAAGCATCATAAATAAAAAAACTTACAAATAAAACTTTTAACAAAACAAAGAGAATTACAAGGAACAAAAGCTATAAACTAATACGATTTTATTTCAAATAAAAAGTTTTCGTTTTTATGCAACAAAAACATAATTTAAAATTAATTGTAAACATAAATTTTTATGATTTATTTATTTTGTTGAGTTTTAGTTTTAGTTTTAGTTTTGTATTATGCTAGAAAAAAGGTGCATCTTCGGGTATATCGACATATGTTTATTACAAATAAATCATCGTCTGGTCTAGACGAAAAACTAAGGTGGGAATTTTATGTAGTATACACGAAATATTTATAGCATGTTCAATATTAAAAAAAATAGCTTGATGGCGTCGTAAATAGAGCCAGTCATGTTTTTATTCTTATAAAATATGTTGTAAATGGTAGAATTTAAAAATTTTAAGAGATGCAAGAAAATGTTTGTCAAAAATAGAAAATTTCATTAAGGTACCTATATTTCCCCTTCACAAATTTCTTAAAACACTGATTTTTAAGAAATATTTATTTTTGTTAACTTCAACACAATCTAGGATATTTAACCAGAAACATAAACGATCTTTGTAATCGTGCGGTGACATCATCCACATCACGCTAAAGCAATGTTTCCCTAATGGCTTGTAGTCCCTTACCACTGTGAATTCTGAACCGTACAAAGTTAGCGGCCACTACTTCCAACAAGTCACGAAATTCGCTTTCATGTGTTTCATTCCATTCAAACGCAACAACGGTTTGCGTATGGTTGCGTAATGCTGTAGATCTCTTTGACAAATTCGGGATGAACCTAGCAAGATATTTGAATGGTCCCAGGAGTCGCATAACATCCTGCTTAATAAATCATTGATTTCGTCGGTAGTGATTGTCGAAGCTATCCTTAACATTACCTACGATTGTACCTCAGGATTTGTTTAATTGTCGTAAAGATCGTGTCCCCAGGTCGTATATTTTGGTTGTTTTTCTCTTAGCGTTTTCCCTTGTAATTTTGATTTCCTGATTAATCCTAATTAATTTTGGTTTTAAAATCAACTAGATTTTGGTAGTTATTACGTTGTGTCCAACCGAAAAAAATATGACTGGGCTTCTGCTGAAACACTGAATATTTAGAATTGTTATACCGATCTACCGCTACATATAGATCATTTATTTCGCTGTCAATTTCTTAAGTTTGTTTTGCAGGTATCGAACGGGAAGATTTCGTTTACCGTAGAGTAGACTCTCTCAACAATCCCATTTACCTCACTTCTTTGTGATGGTGTGAGATAGATTTCGACTCCCAAGGTTTTCAGATAGTCAGTGGGCTTACGAAACTTTTTTCGTTATCCATTACAAGCATCTTGGGTACAGTAAAATAGTGATTAACTTGTCCCTTACATGTGGGATGGATTTGGATTTGATGCGAAATAATTTCGCAAACTTTGAGAATTTATCCACACATGATAAGAATTTCTCGTTCTTGATCTCCATTATGTCAACGTGAAGTATCTCGGCTGGATATGTCGGGATGGGACTTTCCTGAATTTGCACTTGATTTGGTTGTCTATCGTATTTATTGATGTTGCAGCTATCGCAGGTTTGTGTATATTTTTTTACCAGGCTAGCCATCCGTAGAAAATAATACTTCTCTAAGACTTATTTCCTATTTTCTATATGATTTCGGTGAGCCCTTTTATGCTCTTCCTTTAAAATTGAAATTTATTTTCTTCGTCGTAGATATCCATGGCCATTCTTGGAGTGAGGCGAATTTTACAACTGAATAAGTGTTCCTTAAAAACTTCTTGAAGGGTATGTATGCATTTTTCGGGTATTTTTATCCCATTGGTAATATTTGGGTCAAATTTTTCCCATAGTATTATAAATACTTCCTTGTTTAGCTCTAGTAGGCTAATATAGTGTCTATGATAAGGATGGATGAGGTTCCTCGTGAGCATACATTTATTTGCCTGTTCTGAGTATAATTTTTTCTGAACTCATTTATTAGGGCTTCGCAGTATTGTATTAGGCTTGTAGAATCTTTTTTGGTGCTATGAATTGTTCCAATCTTGATAGAGAATCAGCAACTTTATTTGTGCAGCCAAGCTTGTAAACAATTTCGTAATTATATTCCTACAAGCGCGCCTTCCATCTTTTCAATTTAGCATTATGATTTCTGTTACTAAGAGCAAAGTTCAACGGTTAGTGGTCCGTAAGGATTTTAAATTTCTTCGCTCCATATAAGTACCAAGGCCCAAATTATCACCAACATCTCTTTTTATTTACATCATAATTTCCCTCTGTCTTGCTCAAAGTCCTGGAAATATAAGTAATTAGTCTATCCTTGCCGATGTCTTCTTGCGATAGTACGGCTCCTATTGTTACGTCCAAGGTGTCGGTAGTCAGATTAAATGGTTTATCAAAGTTAGGAAATATTAATATTTTCGATGATGTTAGAAGTTCTTTAATATGATGAAATGATTGAATTTGTTTTTGATCCAACCTGATTTTTATTTTTTTCGATTGGCTCGATTTGTTTTGAGCGTTCTTTCCCCTTGTGAGGTTGGTCAAGGGTTTATCTATTTTTGCAAAAACCGTAATGAAGCGCATATAGTCTGCATATAGTCAGTTCCTTCAGATTCTCAGGATTTTTTACATTCTGAATAGCTGCTACTTTCTTTGGTTCGGCTCTAATCCCCTGGTTGGTGATGATATAGTCCAGGAATTTTATTTCCGTTTTTAAGAATTTCATTTTATCCAAGTTAATCCGTAGATTGGCTTTTTCAAGTCAAGCGAATATTTTCTCGGTGTTTACTAAATGTTCTTCCTCGGGGTTTCCTTCGAAAACTATTATGTCATCAATGTACACAGAAGGTTTTACCAATAAATTGCTTTAACATGTCATCTATCATTCTCTGGGAAATAGCCGGGGAATTTTAAGACCAAATGGATGTCTAAAAAATTCATACTTCCCATTCATCGTTGGGAAAGAGGTTTATGTATGTCGGATTCTTTCATTTTGATCTGATGGAATCCCGACGTAAGATTGATTGTGGTGAAGAACTTAGATTATTTCCAAGATTCGCGATCGTGTTAGACATGTGTGGAATCGGGTAAGTATCTGAGGTGATGACGGCATTCAGTCGCTTGAAATTAATGACCATCCTGTATTTTTGTGTACCGGAGGCATTCCGTTTTTTGTTCACTATCCAGATCGGTGAATTATATGGGCTCTTTGAAAGCTGTATGATCCCATTTTTTAGTAGTTTTTCAATTTATTCTTCTACTGCATTCCTCATAATGACTAGGTAGGGGTAGGATTTTGCGTACACTACTTCATCCGTCGTTGTTCTGATTTCAGCCCTCACAGTAGTATCTATTACGTTGTATATTACATTGTCTACTGGACCAAATAATCGAATAATGTTATCAAAACACAAAACAGTTTTGATAACATTATTCGAGTTTTCTGCTGCAATTCAAAAGAATGGTGGCTATATCTCAAACTTCTTAACTATTTACTTGTGAAGCTTGTTTTCATGAAGTGGTATCTTAATCTTTGAGGCAAGAGTCAGAATATTGTTTTTTCGATCAATGACTTTCGATTTCGCCTCCTGCCGATCTAATTTTGAATTTAGCAATGATAGGAATGGTATATTTAGCTAATTGAGGATTGACAACATTTTTTTGGCACCCGTATCAATTAGGAACTTAAGGGTGTTGCCGTTATTCGTTCGATATTTTATGTTTTGTATGCAAGAGAGGCACCCATCATAAAACTTAATTCCACGTTCTCTTCTAATTCTTCTTCATCTCCAATTCCTCAATCATACGCAACGTTTTGCAGAAGCGCAATACAGTAGATCTCTGCGCAATACAGTAGATCTCTTCGCCGAATTCGGGATGAACTTTGCAAGATATTTGAAAAGTTTCAGAAGTCGCATGACCATTTGCTTGTTTTCCAGCTTTTTTATTCCACAAATTGCTGCAAAGTTCTTATTTTTTAGCTTGACCTAACTATATGACAAAATATGACAACAACGACAAATTCCGATCATGATCCCATTCGGTTTGACCCATAATCGCAATGCCATCAAACTATACCAGAACACCTGGTAAATCTCCAAATATTTGATCCATTTTACGCTAAAACACAGTTTAACCCAAAAGGTACACGATTAAATTTGAATCGTCTGAACGGGGTCATGGACGTAATTAGGTTTAAACTGGCTTGAGCCAATTCCATTTGACAGAATTAACTTGATAGGTCAAGAACCATAAATACTGTTTGATTTGTCATAAAGCTAGTAAAGTCATCTACGGTGGGGATGAGAAAATGTTCACGTCTAATAGCTTTGTTTAAAGGTTTACACTTTAGCTATTTGCAATCACAATCACCTCACCATTGTTACCTGTGTCACCCCAAATGAACGCCTTTCTATTGTTTGTTCCTTCTTCTGTTTTGTTTTTTGGTTCCAATCCACTTTGCGTGTTATTCCACTTGGCTTTGACAGATTTGCAGAATCGCGCTAAATAACCCACTTTTTTGTATTCCTTGCATGACATCCCTTTTGCTTTACATCCCACTATAGATGGCCCAGTCCAAACGATGCACCTTACTTGTAATATCTACATACAATTCATCAACCACATTTGATTATTGTTCTTCCACACCATTAACCATTTGAACGACACCCTTATCCAAGAGTAAGTTGTTTGTGTTTGCTGCTTCAAATGTTTTGCATTTTTCAACACATCATTTACTGGTTGATCTTTTCCATCTACTTAGCAGTTTCACCTGTAATTTTTTATCACACACACCAATGATTGTGCGATCATAAATTCTTTCTTCGTAAGGTAGTCCGCATTAAACATGTATTTTTTGTTTCTCCACTAGCAACTTTTAACGGCGTGTTAGTTATCAGTAGAGAGAGAAGGTGATGGGTGCGTTCAGAAAATGCGTTCCTATCACATTTCTTACGATTTATATAAGCTTAAGTAAAAATCGTGCCCGTGCTATTTGACATATCGGATATAATAATTTATTTCCTTCTCTTTTTGTTCCGTGTTGTCTCACTTCCAAACTATATAACAAATTGAACTTATTTACTAGTGACATCTACATGTCAAAATTTTAATAATTAATATTACATGTCTCTAAAGACATTGAATGCAGAATACTGAATATTGTTACGTTTTTCCTTTTTTGCGGTTCGTATCACTGGTTTGTGAATAACTTCCACTGATTTTAATGTTCACAAATAAATACACAACACTTCACAAAAAAATAGACAAAACACAACAATTCCCACATAAAACACGTTCTAACAATACTTATAATACTTTTAATTTCACTTTGCTGCTTGCACCTGGGTTATGACACTAATATTAACTCTTTCGCGTTTAAAACACAACACAACTCTATTCCCGACAGTCAATCGCTTATAAATCAAAATTACAAAGTATCCCAAATATTCTAATTTTTTGTAATTTCATTCTACATTTACGTGATGTCACTACGCTATTCTAATTTTGCTAGTAACAAAACTACTTCAAAGATGTCTGTAGGTTTAACTCTAGGAAAATCTAGAAATATCCGCCACTTAATATTGTTCACCCTGATCCATCGCGATGTACTCCTCTAATGTGGCATTAAATCCGTCGACCATGCCATCTGATTGTGGATGCATAGGTGTTGTTCGTGGTTTATTTATGTCCAGCATTTGACACTTCTCCTGGAATACAATTATTTCGAAATTACGTCTCTGATTTAAATGAACCTCCATTGGTACCCCTAATCAGTTCATCCAATTGTTAACCACAGTTTTATTAATACTTTCAGTGGTTGGAACTGGTTCATCAATATCCATCGGGATTCTTTCGAATGGGGTAGACATCCATCTTCAATCCGTAAACTGTCCCATTAAACCCAATACTCTTTTGCTACTGGATAAGCCAATATACTGTTGCAGTACTTCCAGCTATTGTATCCGTTTGGTCATCGATCCTTGATAAGGTATACCTGTCCATTTTTGTTATGGTGTTGAATTTTCTATAATCGACGCAGAATCTTAGACTGCCATCTTGTTTTTCCACCAGTACTACTGGCGAGCTCCAAGGATTGCTCGATTGCTCAATAACCTTTAATGTTTTCAAGCATGCCGTATTCGCATATCCGATTCTGTGTCGATCCGGTGTTTAACCATGTTTGTTTGGAGCACTACAGAAAATGAAGACATATTTTTTCAGTAACGCTTTAACTGCCTGTTTTTGTTTGGGTGTTAGGTGTTAGGTGTTAGGTGTCTTATCCATTTTTGCGTCAGATCTTCAACTGTTTTCTGCTGCCGTTGTTACTTGGTCTGTAAACTCGGATTCGATTTTTCACATTTCATCACTGTGGATACCTTCTCATATTTTTTGATGATAGTCTCCGTCTTGATGGTTTTTGTCTGATCCGTAAATTAAGAGGAACTCTTAATCTAGTTGAACTAAGGATTTTCCAATGTTAATTTCTCTAACTTTGTTCTCTTAATCGTTTACTTCGACAACCCACAACTTTTTTGATCCAGAACCTCTTTCCAATCATCCCCACACAACACTGTCTCCGCATTGAGCGATGTGCATCATTGTTCATTGCTGCACCTGTATCCAGCGTGATACGATAGTTCCTTCCATCAATGTCTCCTTTAGTAGTTAAGCTATATCTCTACCTCTTGTCAATCTTAAGATAAGGACAGAGTTTATGGAGCATTGGGTTGTGGGAGTCAGTTTGTGCTTCTCGAAACTGCTTTAGTTTAATAGCTCCGTAGTTACCTGCCTTTCTTTCTTGGACCATTTCTCAATTTTTTCTTTTGGCCTGAGATACATTGGCGATGGTGCGTTCTTGCTCAATTTCTTCGCCATTCTAAACCATCTCTTTGGCTTTGCTCCTGGACTAATTTTGCAACTTATTCTCTCGGTCTGCGTACATTGGTGATGGTATTCTTGATCGTTTTTGCCATTTTTTATACAATCTCTTAAGCTGTGGCCCGTTTTGTCACAACCCCAGCATCTGATCTTCCGGTTGAAATCTTTAAATTTCATTGTAGACTGGATGCTATCTCTATTCATTGCTGGTTCATCCTTTTCAACTTTTCAGGTCTTGATTGGCGGCTTAATGATTTTATATGCTGCATCGTTGGTTAATGCGCAGACGATGGTCGCTGCAATACGTTGCTTTTGGAGACAACACTACAGCTCTTCTGCGGTCTTGACATCTCGTACACCGTCAATGAATGCATCATTCTTAATTTGATCCGTGTAGTCTGGAGCCATGTTAGAATTTGCTAGATGCACCAATCTTTCGATATTTACTGCGTGCTCCTGTAGTGATTTTCCGTTCTTTTGATGTCGAACTTTTAGCTCCATTATGTAGAGCTCTTATTTATGATCACTTCCACAATTTCGGAAGGTTAATATTTCAAATTGTAGCTTGAAAATGTCAAACGATCTTGTTCCATCAAAGGTTGGAGGCTTTAATTTGACTATAATTTGAGGCTTCTAAAATCTCTGCTTTCACTTAGTCTTACAATTTCTCGACTTCGCCTCAGATAGTATAGTTGTCAATTCAATGAATTATTCTTATAGTTTGTTTCGGTCGCTAACGACGATTTGTTTCATATCACTCTGCTGCTGCTGCTCCCTCATTTGTTTCATTCCGCTCTGCCGCCGTATCATTTAGTTTATGGCAGCCATTAACCGTGACAAATCTTAATTCAATGGCGCAACTGTATCTTGTGTTAATGCATTCTGCTCACCGGTATCAACCACATCTATCTTTGTGCTATCTAATTCGCTGTAATCGAATTCGTGATGATTTCGATCCAAGCCTTCATGGATCATTGCTATAAATATTATAAATATGAATGTTATAAATATAAATATCATAAATATTCATAATCTCACCACTGTCACCAATTGTTACGTTTTTGCGTATTGCCGGTTCGTATCATTGCATTGTGAATTTTTTCTACTGATTTTTACAGTTTACAAATAAGTACACAACACTTTACAAACAAATAAACTTTTCACAACAGTTTCCACTTTAAATACTGTTTACACTCGAACACAATAATGTTCACAATAAATTATACAATTATTTTTTATTTTAATTACACTAAACATTTCGCTAGTACTATTACTACTTAATAGATGTCTCTATAGGTTTAATCTAGACAAATTAGTAAGGTTATGGAGCCACAACTATATTTCAACTACAAATCAATAATTTACAAAATCGTAAATTTAAAGATATGGATTTTGCATGAATTTTGCGGCGATTAAAGTAACAAAACTACGGTGTCTTTCAGATACCTTATTTATGGTAATCTCGTTTTAGACAAATGGTTGAAATTCTCAAATTTTACGGTTTGAATTAGCTTATAGCTATAAGCAAAATACATGCAATTTCAAGAGGTGGTGGATGAAGCGAATTCGGTTTTAAATTTTTTAAACGCTTGTGTCTCCACAGAAATCTAACTATGCTGATCACAGGTCACTTTCTACTTCTTGTGCACCAGAATACGCCTCAATATTCTACAAATACTTTCGGAGAACTGTTCTTGGGAACTCCAATGATTTATATCTGGTTTGTCAAGGCATTTAATTTAAGATGGCTTGTGGACAGAAGCAATCTGAAAATCAAAGTGAAAAACTAAAAGGCTGAAAACCTTTATTCCATTTATTCCTTTCTTACATTTTTCGCTCCTAATCCGTCCTTTCTTTTTTTTTAGAAGGACTAAGTACTATTACCTTTATAAAAAATATATCAATTAAAAGAGCTTTGTTGAGTGATTTTAAAAGGTCTTCGGAGAAAACTCATCTTCAAAACATGTTGTCACTTTGAAATACATGATTCAAAAATTTATTAGTTTTTGCCTGAAATGTACAATTAATTAATATATTAACTAATTAAAAATATAACAAAAAATATAATTTATAAATTACATTAAATAATTTTTTTTTTTTTAATATTTACTTTTATTATTTATTATTTATAATACATATAAAATTTACAATACCCTTACAAATTTTTTAAAAATAAATAAATAAAAATTAGCTAGTTGATCCTGACTGAGAAATAGCTCAGTGTGGCGAATCAACTTTCAGATTACTATTATCGGAAACCAATTTAACATTTGGGTGCCAAGATACATACTTAAAACTGAAAAATATTATCTAAAAGTTAGAAAAAAGAATTAAAAATAAAAAATAAGAATAACAATAGAAATTAATTACTTAGATCAAAACTATACAAAAATAAAGATCGAGAAACATCAAAATACAAAAACATCAGATTACTCGTTCCACCTACTATTTACACTCTTACAACGAAGAAGGCCAAAATTACAGCACTTTTAGTAAATTTTCCACGTTTTTAATGTTTCTTTGATATTTCGATTTCCACTTCTAGTAAAAAATAGTTTTAAAACTTTATAAATATACAAATTACGAAGCTGAAGAATGTTTGATTTACAAAATAAAGGAAACGAGGGCGACATACGAGACCTAGAGTGAATAATCCTCAAACAGTGATTTTGGCTAATCACTAAGTTTTTGATATTCGAAAAGTAAGTCGAACCCCAGCACACTATTCCATACTGAATACGGAATTGTACCATCGATTGATAGTACATTTGAAGAACTATTCGAGGACAGAAACTACGGAGTTGATATAATTTATAATTCTCGTTTTGACAATCAACTCGAATATTTTAGATAGACTCGACAAAAGGTATATCGGACGTTAGTTATTAGTGTCAAGAGTTGACAAAAATGTGTGAAAGAAATTTACAAATATAGTTATAGCTGATTTGTTTGGTCAACACATTGCTTAGGCCATCACTGCCAAGAGATTTTTTATTCTTGAGCTGACAAATAGAGACATATACTTCATTAATTTCGGTGGGATAGAAGAATAAACTTTTATTAGAATTGAAAGAAGACGTTACAAGATTTTCATTGTAGGGAATAGTTCTGCTAATAAAAAATTTGTTTAACTCATCACAGATAATTTTTCTTTAGTAATAAGTATGTTATCACAAGTTAAAATCTTCTTTATACCACTATTCTGTACAGTCTTATTTAAAATTAAATCAACAAATCTCCATTGAGCATTCGCATTACCACGGTGCAAGTTAAAATTTAAAGTAATTGATTTTTGCTTCATTAACCATTCTTTTATTTTTTTTTTTCTAATTTACCAAAATATTTATTCTATTTTGCATTTGTTGGATATTTCGATACCATCTTACTGTTTGTTTAGTTTTTAAAAAATTTAAAAGTGAATTAGTACATCCATGGTTTGAGTTTTTGTAATCTACTTGAATTAGGTCAACTACTCTGACTTATAATTTCATCAAGACTTAAACTAAAGGATTCATAGGCAGTGTTCGGATCCATAACAGTATAGACCAAGATACGTTGTCCAAAAGCATAAGACACTTATAATCACTAGTGAAGTTAGATTTGGATTTAGTATGACGATCCTTTACAAAACGATTACAGGATATTTTTAAGGATAAAACGATTACAGGATATTTTTAAGTCGTTGACGTAAATTAATTTGCTGACGGATCCAATCTAAAAAATATGTGGTCGATACAAGATCTTTGCATGCCCATAATTTTAGTGGGGGAATTAATAAGAGACGCGAGACCGAAGGACGACATTAGCAAAAGGTATTCATTGATAGTATTATTGGTATCGAGAAGATTAATTTTAAAGTCGCCTAACACAACTAAGTTTTGAGCCACAATTGAGTTTAATAAAATTGTAAATTCAGCAACAAGCCTGTCAACTTGTTTTATAAACTGAAATCTATACACACACAAAAAAGGAATCGAAATTTCATCAACCAAAATATTCACTAATAAGCAATCAGCTGTACTTAAATTGTAACAAGCTATACTATTCACGTTTACTGATTCATCGATATACACTGCAATTCCCGTTGAACGAATATTGTCATTGCAATTTGCATAAAAGTTATAGTTTCCAATATTATAATTTCCTGTTTCGTTTGAGTTGATCCATATCTCGGTGAGAAAACAGAATAAGGGCTTGACCTCAAAGTTTTGAAGATATGTTATGAATTGATCAAAATTTTAACGTTTTAAAAAATGACAACCGTTATTAAAATTATGACATATATTATGATATGTTTGAGGAGTACGATTGCTTTTTAAGATCAAAGGGATATTAGTTAGGTTAAAAGATGTCGTGTTTTTTAAGATTAAATAATTTTTTCCAAATCTTCCTTTGATCTAACAAAAACAATCGGTTCCCCAAGATTTTTCCTCAACATAATATTTCCATTCCGGGTCCATAAAAACTTGAAATTCTTTGATTTCTTTACTACTATTGCTTGAAAGAGTAATGATAGGCGAAAAATTGTGAGATCTTCATTGATGCAATGGTGGTAACTTTGTATCGGATTTGTAATTTCTTCTGGTTGAATAAACACATTTAAACCCTCATTGAATATATTAATTACTGTTTGCTCAGGTGACGATGAAACTGTTTTTAATCCATGAATAACAAGTGAATTATTTCTACTTTGTTGGTTTAGGTCACCATAACATATTTTTATTAGCTTCAGTCGAATTTATTAGCAAGGTATATTTAAATGCTTTAATTTCTTCCATGATTAGAGAAAGCGTTGATTTTATATCGACCGTTTCATCTAATACATGAGTGGTATTTGGCGCACTAAAACTGTCTTCTCCAACAGTAACACGCATGTTTTTTTGAAGATTCACGCATTGCTTGCATTACCATTGTTTCCTGGTTTTAATTGCCGAAAATTTAATTTATATACACTTTATTTGAAACAAAACTTTAAAATTAAAATAAATTCGATTTTAGAAAAATTGATTAAAAATTATAAATCAATTAAATTAACCGTTTTAAGACATATACCTTAAAACATTTAGTAAGACACAATGATAAAAATGTCGAAATATTTTCAAGTACGTCCAAAAGAAATGCTGATTTACCGTGAGTTTTAAAGGCGCTGTGGCAGTAGACAGATGTTTACGCTGTTCGTAATTTGTTATTGAATTGATTTGAATGAATTATTTCAGCTCTAACTCGAATCTGACTGAGCTTAATTTGTTTGGTCTGTGAATTATTAAAGAAACTCCTTTTAAAAAATTTCAATGTGTGCTATTTCTAAAGAAAGTAAGAATCACCTATAGGACAGTATGAATCACGGTACGGTGTGCCATTGTTACCTAACAAAACCAATCAAAACACACAATGTAATGAAAATGTTCAAAACTATAATGATTGTTCATAATCATGCCAATTGGTAGTTAGTTATAACCATAATTACAACATAATTATAATGATGGTTGTAAAAAAAAGCTTTAATTTATTAAAATACATAATACAAAGCATTTTCGAATTGGTTATCAAAACTTTTCGAAATAAATTATTATTTTTTGAGCAACTGACGTAAATACAATAGAATTATTTTAGTTATGTGCTAAAAAAATAAACTTGTTAAAGTTTTTTTTTTTTTTTTTTGTGAATATCGAAATTTGAATAAAATAAACATTAATGAGCTTTTTATTTATTGGAACAACGAAAACATGTAATTGTATAAATAAAAAAAATTAATTTTTTATGCAAAAACACATAAAAAATTTGTTAAAGCTTTTTGTTTTTGTATATATTTCACTGGGGGAAAAAAAGCTTATGCATCATTTACATACATTATAAATACATAACCTGTAAATTGATATGTAAAATTTTTTATTATTCTAAAATGTTTTTTTTTTAAATGTTTTTTTTTTAAATGAAACTAAATTAACCATTGTATTTTACATCATCATTTTTAGTTTTCGACAAACTACTGTACAAAATCGTTGTAGACAGTATATGACTGACTGAGAAAAAAGTTACTCAGCAATAATAAAAAATAATGCTTTCTACAAGTCAACCTTCTATCAACATTTTTTCAAAAAGTTTTGAGACTGTCGGAAGAAGACTTATCGACCTGTAAGACGCAACTTGCGTTTTGTCCTTGCCAGGCTTCGGAATCATTCTAATTACTGACTTTTTCCATTTTTAGGGAGCGATGCGCGCATCTGATTATTGCATTTAATATATAGCTTAAAAGTTTTTTGAATTTATCTGGTAATTCTTTAATCATTTTTCCGGTAGTAAAATCATGTCTTTGAACTTAGACTTTTTTTAATAGTGGTTTTAGCACTTTTCCATTTAAATTTTATAGGATCTAAGATATAATCATCCTTCGTATAATCCGACAGTATACTAATATTGCTTTAGCCATTTGGTGTGAATACTTTTTTTAAGTGATTGGAGAAAACATTACTCCTTTCAATGTCACTTCTGGCCTAGTGGTCATCTTAATTTCTTTGGCGGGCTTTCTTAATTAGTTTATTTCCTTCCATAGTTTTTCCGTTACTGAAAATTCACTCACTTGATCTGCTTCCTCTACCAAGTCTCGCTTCTGAGCTTTAATAGCTTCATTCAATTTCTTTTTGAGTAGTGGGACTTTTGGAGCTGTCATTGTCAGGGTATTTTCCGCTTCTCTTGAATTAACTGGTTAATGTTATTTATCATGTACATTTGTCATCAACACACCAAAGGTACCGCTGCATCCAAAATAAACGGTGCGCGATTTGTAATGGGATACATCACACCATGCTGCATACAGCAAATAACAAAGCACAAACCACGAGCACATGTGAAGTAAAAAATTTGAAACTGGTTACTAACATAAATTGCGATAAAGAACACGTGTTGATAGCAACAGCGATGGTCAAACCAACTAACTCCAATGGAAGCTGTGTCACGTTGAGAGTCCTGATAGACCCTGTCAAGCAAGTTTTATTACCGATGAAGCAGTTTAGAAATTGAAGTTGAAAGGGCAGCAAGGATTCGCCAAAATAGCAGGAGTTGAAGATCACAACATTGGCGAGGTAAAAAATAGTGCACTTCAAAATCCAACCTATCACAACATCCGAATTCGAGTTGCACTTAGATTTAGTGTTTCACAAACTCACGAAACTGAGAAATTGAAGAAGTCAACCTAGAGCGAGAAGTGACCAGTGATGATCAAAGATGTGAGGAACACTTTAAAAATAACTACAAAATATTAGAAAATTGTGAATACCAGGTCACGCTGCCATTTAAGGGCGATGAATTTACATTAGGTTAATCAAGAAAAAAGGCCACAGCACGCCTTCTTCAAGTGGAAAAACAACTATAAATAAAAACATCCACATAAAATTTGAATATAAAAATTTCATTCTGAAAATTCTGGAGGAAGCATAATTATGTAAAGCTGACATTAAAAAGATGTTCAGGCAAATTAAAATTCGTCCACATCATCAAGGTTACCAGTTGATTTTGTGGAGAAAAAAAGGTATAATAAGTATGCATAAGCTGAATACTGTTACATATGGAACTGCCTTGGCCACATATCTAGCCACAAAAGTTCTTTATTAATTAGCTCAGGATGATGGCAACACATTTCCAGCAGCAAAAAGACCGGTCAGTGAAAATTGTGAACAGTGAAGAAGGAGTGGAGATAATCAAACAAACTGTCACAATGCAAGAGCAGCTAGTCAGGCTCTTAAGTCAAGGAGATTTCAATCTAAAAAATGGAGCAGCACCAGCCATAAAATATTAGAAAACATTGATACTGATCATCTAAATACAATCGAAAACGATTGTATACAAACGCCACCGACAATATGCAATAAAACGAGTTTTCTCTCCCATCCCGGGATCCACTTTGATAAAATTGGGCAAGAAAATCTAATCAACGGAGAATGGAAGATAATAACTTACTATTATCTCGCTTCCTGTTGGACACAGCTAGATCACCTGGGGAACGTTGCTCATCAACTAAGCAACTTATGTTCAAACGGAACACTTACAATGCCAGCACAGACTGACCCGTTTAAATACTAAGAAGCTATTGTATCACAGATAAAATCACTCCACAAAGAATTAAAGGAAAAAAATGATATTCTAAACACTCTAGGTGGGAACAAAATCACCCGCAAAATAAGAGCATCTTTCGATTTTGTAGGTACGATTGCCAACGAATTATTAGGAGTACTAGATAAAAGGGAAGAAAAAGGCTTACAGAGAAAGCATAGACAATTTAAATGCGAACCAGCGGCATCATAAATGAATTATTACAAAGCCAGATGTCGATACTAGAGTCAACTATCAACGTCATTAAATACACTCATGAAAAACTACCCATAAATATGAGACATACAATCATTAGCAAATAAATTGCTAATCAGCACAATCACAGAAGTCCATCAAGGCATCCTCGATCCCTTGGTCCTAACTCCACACCAGCTTTGACAACTTTCAAATACAGTATTTCACACTTATGTTGAACATTCAGTAAATCAGAGAAATGCTCCTTCCATGTGTCGAGCACCCCATCGATTTTAATAGGAGGATTCCCTCGTGGTGCCGAATGGCGATGTAGACCTATAGGCCTGAAAATATGGCGCATTCTAGTGACTCGTTTAAAAAAGTTACGTGAACTGCGCTCATTGCTGAGTTGTTGTACTCTTAAGACTCTAGCCTTCCACAATTCACGCTTTTTTAGTCTACAAATTCGCTTAACAGTTCTCCTGCTTCATTTTTGAGTTTAATTTTTACCATACACAGAGCCGTCGAACCGACAGCCGATGTTTTCAATACCACCCATAGAGCGTTCATATCATCAGAAAGTTTATCAAACCTTCACAGTTGAAACGTAAGTGACGTTTTCCTGTAAGCCCTGACTTTTATTTAAACTGCCATCTTTGATTTGCAGTGACTTATTTATGATAAATGCTTACAAATTTGGCAACCAACCGATAATATCTCATATCTAACAACACCAAGATTACCAAGTTTATCTCCACTATAAAGCAATGTATAGCCTTGGGACAGATGATCTCTACTTTTTGGCCATCGAATTTCTTGGAGAGCAACTAGTTCCAAACGGTACTGTTTCATTGCTGATATAGTGCCATCAAACGCGTCTGGTTTTTTTAGTGACTGCACGTTTCACGTACCGATCCTAAACTGCGTGTCGTTTAACAGAAGCGGGGATCTGTTAAAATTTTGGCGGTATCCATATATTATTTTGTTGATCTTTTTAACAATTAACGGATGTGGGGAGTCAGCCCTGCAATTAAACCTTTGATTAGTCGCCTTCTACAACAACCTAAGGGTAATGTGGGGGAATTTTTAGGATAACATTCTCGTTTAGAAGTCTTTTACGAGGCAGGGGAGTGTCCCCCAACCACTGGAACTGTTGGCAATACTTTTATTTTTTTTCTGTGCTTGTTGTTTTTGTGCGAAATTTGTTCAAGCATTAAACTTTTTTCCACTTTTTTCACCTTTAACACATGACGTAGTTTATCTAAGAATTCAAAAATACTGTATTTATCAATCTCAAAATTACATTAATATTATGACGTAAACAATTTAATTTGATTTTGTCAAACTACAACCAAATTAGCTGAGAACGTGAATTATACATTAGACTTAATGTAGCAAACTCAAAAATAAAATGATAATTCTTAGAAAACGTAATTTTTGTAAGTCGTTTGATAATTTGTACATAATTTTCCAAGAAACTAAGATTTTCTAAATGCTTTGCAAAACCTCTTTAAAAAAAGTTATGCCATTAAAAATTATACCACACACACAGTAGTTATGAAAATACACATAGTGCAGACAAAAACTTTTAAACTTTTTCCATCTATGTATAGAGCTTCGATACATGATACTTTTGGAATGTCTCGTATATTCAGTTTCATCCTCATTAAAACGAAAAGTTGGGTTGTCTTTTGTTTTCTAAAGTCTTAACGATATATTTCTTGGCATTTTATTTTTAGTTTAGGATTCATAATTATAATTCAAAATTAATGGCAACTTTAGGAAACTAAAGTCATATAAATAAATTGTTTATGTTTGTTGTTGGAACTTAACTTGGTTTTTTTTTGTTTTCAATACATTAAAAACTTTAAAGCATTCAAGAGTATAGAAAACAAACTTTTATTAGTTTTAATTAAATAAGACAATGAATAATGTAATTTTAACCCTTTAGATTTTTTCAAAAACTTTAAACTAGTTGATACAGCATATCATATTTATGTACATGTATTTAATATTTAAAAAATTTAAAAAATTTTACTACTGGTTTTCAAAATTCTAAAAAAAATATTATTTAGCACAAAAATTAAATGAAATAACCGACAAAAATGGGACAACACTCTCTATGCACACAAAATTCTAAAAAAATGAATTTATTCTATATATAATTTTGGATGTCAAAGCTTAACAATATATTCCAATTTACATCACCCACTTTGTATAGTTTAGTAGCCTGATTGATAGAGACTATAGCTAGAAAATGCAAAGCGACAATTTTTGTGAGTTTGATTCGCATCAAAATTGCTATAAATTATTTCATAAATTTTTTTTGTTACAATGTTGATAACAAATTAAAAAATTATGTATGTATAATTTGTAAACGACATTTAGGCTGATACAGCAAAAGCACGAGTGCTAGATCTGCAAAAAAAAATTCAATGTACTTCCTTGGAGACAAGGTAGAGTTGCTTAGTATTTGTCTTAAGCCGCGTATGCACTATAGGGTTTTTTACGTAGAGGTAGAGAAAACTCTCGCGTAGAGTAGTGTATACACCCCGTAGAGCTCTACAATAGAGCTCTACACGCACTCTACGTGAGAGTTCTATTGCGTAAAAAACTCTAATTTGTACACGCTACTGTTTTAGGTTTTGTAGAGCTCTACACTAGCTCTACACTCTATCTAGCATGCTTGATAAAGTTTTTAGCTCTACAGTAGAGAAAGTAAATATATAGGTCCACGTAATTTAAAATTGAATTGGTCATATCTTTCGAACGCGTGTGTGTATTGACAATTAAATATTTAATGACATTTCTATTAGCATTTCGATGGTCATTCGCTTTCAATATTGTTGAAACGTCAGAACGTGGCCGGGCCAGCATACTCGGTACCCTTTTATTTCCTGGATGAGGTCAGAAATTTCTATGAACTTCCTGAGCAAGTGGTTAAATTAAACTCGGTAATCGTCGCATTTGAAGCCATACATCAAGCGCATTATTCTTCTCTCGAATGTCATTAACCATCTCTTAAACTCATCCGTCAAGCTGCAACTCGTAAACCCTTTTAATACGGCGGGTCTGATCAACACCTTATACTACTTCAGCTTGTCGGTATTTGCAAAGTATTTTGACTTTAGCATTGGACTTAAGGCATACAAAGCATGGTTGCCAGCGACAAGACACACCTTAATATCTCGTCCCACACAATTATCATGCGTGAAAGGGGACCCGCTGAAACTTGTTACTTCTTCAAATGTGTGGCCGCCACTACTAAAACCCCTTGCGCATTGAACTCTTAAACCAGGGATCATATATTTTATTTTGAACTCATTGATTTTGAGACCAACGGAAGCTGAGATTCGTACAAGTGGATTCAGTAGTTCTTCGACATCGTTGCCATTCAGTCCAATTACACAGAGATCATCTGCATATGCCAGAACTTGATCAGACTTGTCCACGTGGTGTCTTGTAATATTAGAGAGAATCACCTTCAGCATATGCCAGAACTTGACACATTCCAGACACATTCCTTCGCCAGTGGTGTGATTCTGTTCAATATTATGTAAGACATTTGTATTCTGTGCAAAGGAGAGTTATGCCACGACAATTTCGAAGTTAGAGCGATTCATTTTAAAGAATAGAGCACAAGGCGGCCACTTTTTATTCATCAGGCATAACTTCGCTTAACCGTACTAATCGAACAAGTCCAAAAAGATTGTTCCATAAAGTATCTCCTCCAAATATCAAGAGTTCGGAGTTAATACAATCAAGCCTAGGATAACGGTTTATTTTTAGTCTCTGCATATATAGCCAGTTTGAATTTCTCGTAAGATAGATCCTCTATACACATTGAACATTCAGTATTTCAGAGAAATGCTCAGAGAAAGTACAACATTATTTATCCATTATCGTTTCGCTAGATCGTATCGGGAGTAAAGTTCTTTATTTTCACATAAGTCTCTCCGATTTTTGCCACCTCTAGCTTTAATTTCATCAATCACATTCTGACGTTGTGCTCCGGAATCAGATTATCCAAATGGAAAATGAGTCTTTATCTTTGGGTTGGCTTACATCAGAGGGCGCATGAACATAAATTATTGACAGATTGGCTAGTCGCATGCGTAAATGGAGTTTTTACTTACTATGATCAACCGCATTGAAATTCATAACAGCGTTTTAGCCCAACACCAAGATTGCCGAGGTCATATTCACTGTAAAACAATGTATAAAGCCTTGGGACACGTTTTTGTAATCGAGTTTCTTGGAGAGTAAAGAGTTCCAGTTGATACTCTTTCATGGCTAATATAGAGCCAACCAACGCGCCTGCACGTTCTACATACTGACCCTAAATTGCGTTTTCGTTAACATAAGCGTGGTCGGTTTACATTTTGGCGGTATCCATATTTTGTTGATCAGTGAGGTTTTTTTTATGGATGCGGGTATAGACAGTCCAGCGATCCAACCTTTTAGTCGCCTCCTACGACAAGCGAGGCTGTGGTGGAATTTTAAGGGTAGCACCCTTGTTTAAAAGTATGTCACGAGATATGGAAGTGTTCCCGACATTGATTCCTCAAATGTACTTGAACCTTATACCTATACCTATACTTCTCCAGCTGGAATAGATTTTCGTAAGTGCGTGTTTTTCTTTTGAATGAATAACCAGTTTCAGTAACAAATAGAAATTACTATATGACTACGTAGAAAATTTTCATAGGCGTTTGTATTAGTGAAATTTAGTATAAAAATATTAATAAAATCTTTAGTTTTTTTCGAATAATATATATATTTATATTTTTATTTCTTGAAAGTTTATTGGTTTTATTAAGAAGTGAGTGAAAACTGTCGGAGTTTTGTAATTTACAATTAAAATTTATACGTTTGTATTAGTCTAGTATTTCCTTAATTTCATTCATTGGCCCACGATAAAATCTGGCGTTTTCCTTCCTTTTCGCGTACCACTCGCACTCCCAACACTTTCTTTCTTTTTTTCTTTCAAGTAAAAAAAATATAGGCACTAGCAGTTTGTTTTTGGCGAAAACTCATTTTAATTTGATTTTTTTTTATGTAACTTGTGTAATGTGTATACGCACGAATGAAAAACTGAAAATAAAATGTCTGAAAATAAAATATTATTAATCGAAAATAAAATATTGTAGTAGCCGAGCGCTCTACTGTAGAGCAAAATAGGACTACAGTGTATACAGTCTGTAGAGCGCATGGCAGAGCTCTACTTAAAATTTCTCTACGGCTACTCTATGGAAAGCAGTAGAGTCGTAGAGACGCTCTATAGTGTACACACTGCTTGTATAAACTCTACACTCTACACTCTACGCTCTACCGAGAAAACTCTATAGTGGACACTTGGCTTAACAGTAAAACGACTCTCAATATACACAAAACTCCAAAATTTATATAAATTACAACTTAAAAAAATATTTAGCACGAAAATTAAATGAAATGACCGTTAACCAGACAAAACACTCCGCGAAAACATTTAAGTTATTGACCCTTAACGCTTTAACCAAAGATGATTTAATTTAAATTTTAACTTAAGCAAAAATCGTTCTTTGAAAATTTACAATAATGGCATCGCTTTAGGGTGGTTCAAAAAAATTATATAAACTATAATTACCTAAAATAAATTACCTCAAACTCATCCGATCAAGTTGATGTTAACTTTTAAACGGATAATATGACGAAATTTGTCATAAAACGGTTAATTCTATTAATTTTAGTGCTCTAACAATTTTTTAAATCTAATTTACATACATTTCAAAGTTTCGTGTCTATTAAAATGTATTTAAATTAGATTTTTGTGTAATTCTATGACATATTTGGTCATAGCGGTAGTTTTTACAACTAAACGAATAATTTTAAACAATTATCGTAATATAGGATAAATCGAGAAATGGAAGTAATATATATTAAACACAGGACAAGTCAGAGAATATTAAAATAGAATTTTACTATGATATGCATGAACATTAAATACTAACTATTAGGCGCAAATGTGTCTGAATCTTGTGTAATGCTCCAAATCTCAATCAATCAGCGAAAAGGCACCTACCAAATTCTAGATAATTCAATAAGACTGACTTGATGTTCGCCGGATTTCACGTAAAAAAGACCAGAAGACGAATTACAGATCTTGATTGACTGCCAACAGACCAAGAGATAAGAGATCAGCCGTCTGATGGTGTCAAATAGGTATTGTTGTTAATTCTAATAAAGAAATTGAAGTTTTAAAACCCTGGTATTGAAGATCTTAAAAAAGACATGCTACTTATAGGCCCTGCATCATTAGCTATTCAGGAAACTGGTTCAAATCATCCTAGGTCGGAAATTGTTGAGTTTTTTGAAAATAGTTTCTCTTGGTGAGATTTCTGTTTTCAGCTTTTGGCAATGAAAGACGGATTCCTAAATTTTCTGGGGCAGGATTTCATTGGAAACCTAATATTTTTATTATGTCATCAAATTTGAATTCCAGTATTCCGAAGATTAGTTGATACAGATTTTAGTAGGGATTTTAGTAGATTTTAGTTGTGAGAAACCTGCATTAGTGGAGGTTTAAACCACATTTGAGAAGTCCTTTAAGCTGCTTCTATGCTGATAATACGTCATTCAGTGTGTTGTTTCCAGATTGTTGTAAGTGGTTGCGGCCATCCCATATGTTACGGTTTTAGGTTTGTCCATCAGAAGACTTCCTGCATAAATTCCATAGATATTTCTGATCTTCTTCATTAGCCTTAATCTGCTGAAACATTTTTTTCCACCAACGTAAAAGTACGCAAAATAAACTTTGCTGGAGTGTAGGTCTATCCAGCATTACTTCATTCAATGAGGTCACAGTAGATGTTTTGGCCAATGTATCAAAAAAGATCCTTAGTTTTGTTGTTGAACTCTCTTCCTCTATGACAACATGATAAGGATGATAGCAGTGACTTGAAGTAGTTGAACGATCGCGGTTTTCCTTAATTGTCCAAGTGGTTTGAAAACTATTATAAGTCGATATTAATCGGAATTCTTACTTTAGAAGTTCCAGCGATTAGGTGCATATGAGTTTCGTTGTAAATTTCTTCTCATTGCTTTTCTTCTTTGGTAAGACATGTTGATTTAGTTATTTCTAAGACGGATAGTCTCATACATTGCCACACGATTAATATTTAGTAATCTTGTTTTCGATATGGATCAGGTAAAGTATGTTTTAATTGAGCATTCACTGTACAGAATTTGCTAGACAAACTATTCAACGAATGATACAAGTGTTACGAGACTAAGGGAATCTCAAGACAGTATATATATAAACTATATACATCTTCTTGGAAATGAAACCTACAAAGAGATAATATATGATCTGAAAACAGTTTCACAGTTCGTTCGGAATCTTGATAACAGTAACTGTATATATTTTAGCTTATATGATGTGTTTAAGTTCATTCAAAATTCAATTTTTACATAATTTTATGGAGCAACAAAAACAAAAGAAAGATATAAGAAGTATATTAATACATAATCCACTGTGTTGTATAGTAGTTATCGTACATGCAGCATACCGTGACTCTATCATCATAACTGTTGAAGATTTTTATGTAAATTATAAGCTTTTATTTATTTATTTTGTCTGTTCGATATAAAAAGTTGATTTTTTTTTATGTAAACATACATACATACATACATACATATACATATGAGTGTATAAAAAGTGGCATGCAGACAAAATAGTGGCGAAGTAGTTTAACGTCATATATATATTATAAAAAATAAAATCTAACCCAGACTAGTAGCTGTGTATATTGTATATATTTATGTGCTAGATTGGAATATTTAATCCTGTCTCCCTGTTAAACTCATCATCTCGACATATACCATATATCAGCAGAGTCATAAAAGTTACATGATATCATGTTTTGTTTGTTGTTAAATTCTATATTTTGTTGGTGCTGTTTATTTATGTAAGGTTATGTTGTATCATCTGATATTGAAAAATTTATGTCATTATTTATTAAAGTTTAGCGTTGTGACAACGGTTTTCTTTTTTTGTTTTGGGGAAAATTTATAATCCGGGTATATAGTTATTTGTGGATTATAGACCGAATGTGAAAACGAGAGTAATGGTAATAATAGTGGTGGCAATTTATGAGATGAACTTTTTGATTTATGCACAATTGTTTTGAATTAATGAGGTTATGTAATATGAGTATAGGGATTTATTATATACACCCACAAATATATATATATATATATATATATATATATATATATATATATATATATATATATATATATATATATATATATATATATGTATATATATATATATATATATATATATATATATATATATATATATATATATATATATATATATATATATATATATATATATATATATATATATATATATATATATATATATATTGCGACGATTATGGCTGGCATACAGCATTATCAACATGTGAAAGGGGTAGTCTTATTTTATCAGTTCAACAGTGAACAAGTGAATAATTAGTAAACGATTAAAGCAAAGTGTACAGAAAAGTGTTACATACGTGGTTATAGTGAAATAAAGATCAATCTAGTAAAAGTTTATCAAGATTTTTTGATTATTTCAAAATGCATTACGAATCCATAAACCAAAAACGTAACAATTGGTGTCAGAAGTGGGATTATGCAATAGAGAGCGATGAAAAACATCAACGCGTACACGGTGCAGCAGTTAAGAGATGTTTTGGGGGAGCGAAGATTGCCCACGGAAGGCACAATAAGAGTTATATTTAAAGCTTTAAAAAGCAGTGAAAAATGAGGGGCAAAAAACAACAGTATACGTCAGTAGATACCGATCAACCAGCAGGAAGGGCCTTAACACCACAATCATCATGCATGAAAGATCTAAGCGTGCTGAAAGCTACAGCAACCCAGTCGAAAGCTAACGATGACCCTACTCCCTAATACAAACCTGAAGCTGAACCGAAAAAGAAGCGAACAGAGCAAGTCACAGCTGTTCTTCCCGAATCAGTAACCGGAGCAACAAATATCGGAACAGTTCTCGAAGCAATGACTTTACAAATGGAGCAGCTTAGCACTGAAGTGAGAAGCTGGATGTAATCAAATTGTCTCTGCTGGAAAGGATGACAGAGTTAGAGAAAATGCAATAAGAAGTTAAAGGTAAAATGCCAGAATTGGACGGTTCCATCACGGCCATAGAAAATACAGTTCAATATAGGAGGCAACAATTTGACGGCAGAATAACGAAACTTTTGGAAGCCCGCCAGTAGAACCATTCTTCATACAATGGAGCTTTCCAAAAGAGCAGTTCGACGACTGTTTAGAAACCATCTACTGGTGTCCATAAGGGAATTTTGAAGTCATTCGATGATGATTCTCCAATTGAAAACTTCAAAGTTCAGTTCCAAGCACTACGAAAAAAGCAGCAGACGTACTCTAGACTGTATCCGCAGAGATCAGCAGTGAAAGAATCTTGAATGAGCTGGAGCTTAGACACGGATAGTCTCACGTCCAATAACTATGCAAAATACAGTTGCATATTCGTAGATAGCAGCGAGGATAACGCCTCCAAGATATGGAACGAAAGATGACCAAGCTAATGCGGCAAGCTTACTGTAATGCTATTTTGGATGTATTAAATTGTTTAACAGTAGATACGTTCATCAACGCCGTAGGAGACAACCAATTGAAACTCTTCTTGAAAATGACAGCAAAAGCAAAAACTATGAACACGGTCTTAGTATCAGCCTTGGAATACGAAGCAGTCAGAACCAGCTTAACCACGGATTCCCTTAAACTGTGTAAGCTCGAAGTAGAAGATATAGCTCAAATAAAGGCCATAATAGAAACAAAAGTGGGGAGACCACGAAAAAGCTTTTAGAACATCAGACATCAGGGATTGTAAACAACCAGCAACTGGCAGAGCGAAGCAGGGAGAGGGTGGTGAAAAACAACATAAAACAATCAAAGGGTGAAACCTGGGTAAAGTGGGAGAAAGCCCCAGGGTTTCTATTCAGATTGCTTAACTAGGGATGGACTGCAACAGGTAAGTTGTTAACGGCGTATTAGAAAAATTACCGTGCACATTCACATTGGATATCGTAGCTTCCAGATCGGTTATACGTCCTGACATAGTGCTGCAAGAGCGTGATTCGGTACAATCTAAGAACAGCAACTGAAGACACTGCAGCATTGAAAGGAGAGTGTTCCCTATTAGTCACTGTCGGTCACTTCCTTGCTGCCGACATATTCGACCAATGCATCCTAGTCCTAGATGTGGAGCCAACCAAAATAATGAACGAAGGCCTATTATGCGGGAGGACCTTAGTGATACTCATGCCAACGATACCAGTAAAAGTAATGAACGTGAGCGCGATGTTGAATGCGGGATGTTGGATGTTGGATGTAGGATCTTGAATGTTGATTGTTGAATGTTGAATAGTTAAATGTTGAATGTTGAATGTTGAATGTTGAATGTTGAATGTTGAATGTTGAATGTTGAATGTTGAATGTTGAATGTTGAATGTTAAATGATGGATGTTGAATGTCGGATGCGGGATGTTGGATGCAGTATGTTGGATGATGAATGTTTAAATGTTGAGCAAGATCCGTTGTTCAACTTGTACAACATGTGCATATTGTACATGTTGTACAAGTTATATAACATGTCATATGTTTTGTACAATGTGTTCCGCATCGGTTGCCGTAGCGGTATCGGTGGCATAAACCCCATAGTGTTAGCAACAAAGAGAATGTTGTTTACTTGACGTCTGGCCTTTATTTGTGAGTATGGGTCCAATTTCGGTATATTTATCAACTCACTTGCGACATACTTGTGGTGTTGGCTATTATTTTATGGGCATTGTTTCGAACTTTGACTTTGATCGGAGTAATCCTCGTCCCAATCCTTCAGTTCAAAATATTGCTGCAGTTTGATCCTGAAAATTTTACAAATTATTAAAAAAATTACTAACAATAAAAAATCCTAGACTCAAGAATCACGGAATAAAAAATCCGGGATAAAATTCCATACTAAAAGAGCCTAAGGTAAATAAAATCCTAAAATAAAAAATCTAAAGATATAAATGTCTAGGATTAAAAATCATGGAATAAAAAATCCGATATAAAAAATGTTCACATGTAATAACCTAAAAAAATCGACCTTAGATGTCGAACTTTTTGCCCAAAACTATCAATTTGAAAAATTAACTTGTCAGAACCCTTTGCAAGCATCCCGAAAACCCTACAAATTAATTGAAAAAAGATATTGACAAAAGAAAAAATAATAAAAGACACAAGTGAGGCGAAGTGCCAAATTATATCATCTGCTTGGCACATGCGTATATGATGTCATCGTTATGTTTCTGCAACAAACATAATTTAAATAATTCATTTAATTCTAAATTTGCCCAGACAAAGTTAGTTCCATTGTCAGAAAATTTGCACCCATTCCTCTTATTGTCAAACATTTTTTTAGTGAACCGATGATTGCAGCGGTTATTAGTTCTATCACCAGCTCAAGATGCACCGTTTTAACTGAAAAGTATACGAAAACACATTTTCCGCATGATAGATGATTTTTATGCATTCTGGTGGCAAGTTCCTCATAAGACATTTGGTTTGGTATTTATTTATCGAATACAACTCAGGAACAACGTTTGAACAAGTCGCGCTTCTTGTTTTGGTCAATATTCTTATCTCATGGCAGCAAGTAATACCTGTGGACCTGCATGTGAAGTTTTTGTATGAAGATAGTTAAGAACGATAAGTGTGGAAATTGGTAAGAAGATCGGATGTTTGGTGTTATAAGGAATTGTGGGGAGCTGTAAACGTTCACCGATTATAATTACAGTTTCGTCGTCTAGAACTTCTTAGATCTCGTCTAGTTCACTTGAAAATTCGACTTCTTGAACTAGTTTTATAATGAAATGGAGTCCAAAGTTCAGTTCTATTTGAATCAGATGTCCTATTTATCGGTTGTATTTTGTCTTAAGAATTATGTAAATAGCGACGAATATGCGCCATGATATTCCACAAAGAAATAAAATTATTTCCAAATTTGATGCGCTTTAATATATGCACTGGTTGTTATCTTTTTGAAATATCGTAAGAACACATTTCTCAAGCTTTCGTTCCGGGTAATCCAATTCGTTCCGGGAACATCCCGGTATCTTCAGGTGGCAACAAATACTCTGGACCAAAAAATTAAAAAAAAAATTTTCAATAAAATTGAAAAAAGGTCGTGTTAGTCCTCAGGACTATTGAATATACCATCAATATATTATTTAATGACAATCCTACAATAAAGTTTTAGCTGTTGCATCGAAAATGATGATGGTCAGCAATGTTTTTATCAGCAACAGCCTTCATTTGACACATGATTTTATACTTATCAATAAATTTATGATATTCCAGCTTCAAGACAATCTTTTTGTTCAACCGGGTTTTTAAGTTGAAGAAATGTTTTGCAACCATGGTAATTACCTAGCCTCGATGATGACCTTAATAATAGTAACGAAACTATAAATTTACCTTTTAAACCTCGAGCAACATTATCATTAAAATGCTGCACAAATTTCTTCCTCGGGAGTCAAAATAACTGGTGTGGGATCAGATGAGACATCTGATCCCAAACCAGTTATTTTGACTAATTTCCTAGAATTATTTAAGAATTTTATTTGTAACTTGTTCTTCAGCTTCATCAGCAGTGCCCCAATTACAATTTTTTTTTGCATCAATAGGGATTCTGCCTTCTTTGTGTTGTCTTCACTTGTAGTTTCCCTGGTTCCATTGAATTTTTGTCTTAAAGGTTTTTGTCGCCTTTGAAAAAGTTGTTAAGCACTATCTGATCGGCAGTCGCGTGTGGAACAAATTGTCTTCAACCATCTCTGAACGTTTACAATTTTTAATAATTTGAAGATGGTAAAATACCTTGTCCAGTGACCATGTGTTCTAAAAATAGAATATACGTTTTAGCGAATATGCCCTTTTGACAATCTGTGGTAGCCTTTACACGATCATAAACAACTATTGCTCTGAAAGATTCGCAAGAGTTGCTACTAGTTAAGGTACAATTAAAAAAAATGTGGTTGCCTAAAAGGGTGCTTGGTGTACCTTTTAGTCAAGTGTTAACCATCAAAACAGCTAGTAATAGAAAAATATACACCTCCAAATAGCAGAGATGGAAACAGGTTAAATCTGGCTTAGCATACACTAAGACGATAATTGTCAATTACCACTCCTTTTTCTGCCGCCATATTTAACAATTTCAATTTCCACCCATTACCAAATATTAAATGTGTTGAGGCTTGGAAAAATCATAACACCTTGTTTTCGTTGCAGCAATGGTCAGTGGTCACCAGAAGAGTGCAATGTTTATACTGAAAAAAAATGTTAAGTTTAGGGAACCCTTAAAAAAAGTTTTTTTTTTTCAAAATAACTAAACAGCAATATGGCACGCCATTTCATGTAAACATCCTAGGTGGAAAATCCAATTATTATTTTTTTTTCATATTCGATGACCATAAACAATTTTAACTATTCCGAAAAACCCAATTTTCCAATTACTAATTTATTTTGCTAGAGGTAAACTTTTCCCATCATTGTGAACCGCAACGATAAAATAGAAAATAAATTTATATCTCTCAATATATAGAAAATGGGCAAAAAATTTACTTTGAACTGTCAACATAATCATGTACTACATAAATAAAATAATGAAACATAAAAACAAACATTTATTACATTGAGTTGCAATGGACATGTCTACAATTTATGGTTCATATATATATAGGCAACATCTTATAATATTCTTTTATTTTTACATCTTTTTAAACAAAATGGCGGCTAATTTAATCAAATTATATTTTTATTTTTCTCATTGCAGACATATCATCATCATAATATAGTTACATATCAACATATTTTGATTAATTTAAAATTAAAAAACCCAACCCACAAAAAATTGTATCAACAAATTTAAAATGACAAGAAAAAATGCCCACTGGGCATTAACATTTATTCAATTTTATTCGATTATCATAACACTAATGAATATTAAAACGTCATATTGTCAATCGGGTACACCACAAACATGTCCGTCGCCCAATGATATATCGCCGTGTCAGTGCCAAGTGAAAAAAAATGGTTTAGATATATTGTGCGAGGCAACCGATAGTGGTCACATTAATAAAGCGATGACAACGCTAAAAGGGAAAAGTCCAATTATATTCTATTTAAAATTACGTCATAACAATTTACCAAAACTACAAGGATTTGTTTTTCTTGCGCTCGACATCCGACATTTAACCATACACAACAGTAGTTTGGCGGCTATTGAGGAAACGGCGCTGAGTTCATTAGGTAAGTTGGTTTAACAAAAAAAAATTTTTTTTATTGTTTTTGACATTTTGACTTTTCAAATATTATGTACGTAGATATGAAATGGATAAACTTAATTAAATTGTACCATCTCGAATTTATTTTTCGTCATATCAACAAAAAAGAAAAAAAAAATTCATTTTTCACGAACAAAAACAAAATATTTCCCGAAAAAAAATAAATAAAATTTTCTTCATTACGTTAAACTTTAATATTGGATTACGAAACCATCTTTAAACTCTGTACTCGCACAACAAAAACATTGTCATATAGATGACGTAAAATAGCACATCCGAATTTCGTTGTTTTTAAATTGGATCCAAAATTTAATTTTCATTTTGTAAACAATTTTCATTTTCCAATAAATCGACAGTGTGTTTCGTTGTTGTTTTTTACTCCCAAACGATTACATATATCTAAAATTAAATCATAGATGTCACTATCGACAGGATAATGTGTGAAAAAAATCAATCAGTGTAACCATATTTAATTTGGTTCACCACACAAAAAGTGTTGGTGATAAAACGAACATCAATCAAAATGTATTGACAAAACGATTTGAAATTCAGATGAAAAACCAATTTGTCAAATAATTAACAATTGACGATGTATGTCTGTGTGGTCCACACATAACCACATAGTGTTGTTACGTGTCATATCGACGATGTAGTGTCATTTAACAAATTACATCAAGTATAACTCAATAAATAGACACTTGATACAATTTTACTATATATATAAATAAAGGCTTTTTTAATCATCCTGTTCTTGATATCAAAAATGCCGATGTGTAGTGGGTTAGTCTAGATGCATCCATGACGTCATATATCCAATAAACACAATTGCACCTTCTCAAATAATTAGTTGTGCTCTCTTTCTCCCATCAATTTATTTCACCGCTTTTTTGTAAACGCCATCCATCTTACGCCATCCTAGTTGCGGCTCAACTGCTGAGACCAACGTTTTTATTTTATGTAAGTAGGCGTTTCATGAATCAAAATTGTCACAATACCCCGTTTTAATTCTGTTCGTCCCGAACAGATTCATATTTTCCTCCAACGTTGTAAGTCTGTAATTTGTTTATCTGTAGATGTGGACTACCTGTGATCCTTCCTAACTCTGCTACATCTTTGGTAAATTAACTTTCCTTCCTTTTGAATTGTATAGCCAAACCAAATCTTTCTCTGCAAACCAATTCTGGCCTTCTCTAAATTGCATTGTAATCGAACTTCTCTCCCAACGATAGACATTGGTAAATTTCTTGTTGTAACATGGACTACATTACGAAACGATATCATCCCTTCTAATGTTCTGCTAAATTTTTCCACCATTCCGTGTGCAATTGTGATTGCCATATTGTAGTCCTTGTTTTCTTCATGTTGAAGATTTGCTACATTTTCTGAAATGCAAATAACTCGAAGTTTTGTCCTTGATCGAAATTTAGCACCAGTGGTACACCGAATCTGCATTCCCAGTTCTTCATCATCTCAGTTCACCAAAAGGGTGGTCCAAAGTTGTATTGGATCATATCTTCTCTCTTGTTCTTAGATGGGGTTCTTTGCTTGCTGGCAGTGTAATTCTCACACGTCCTACACCACTCTTCGACATTTGTTTTGGCAATTGTCATCCAGATTTAAAATGTTGCATATATTGCAGGTCGTCTTTAATGTTGTTGTATTCAGTCGGTACTCAAAGACTTACGAGCAATCCATTATTTAGTTTTAATGACTACCAGTGTGCCTAATTTTTCATGGTGGCACTTTTAGTTGCCATTTGTTGCCAATTTGGTTTTCTGCCTTACTCCAACTACGTCCACATTGGGGCAACTGACTCCCCTAATCTTCCACAATCTGCTTTTTTGTCAAGCGCCTTTCTACGTCGCCTCCGTATTGTTCTTCATAGATAACTCTTCTCCTTCTGTCTTACCCTCATGGACATTGCATCAGCGTTGTTGTGCAATATAGTTGTTTGATCTATATTGCAAAACAAAATCGTTTGATCTATATTGTAAATTGTCCTTCTCGTTCCTCGAATTACATAAGCCATTTAAGTGCAGCATGGTATATTCAAAGAAAAAACTCTTGTTCATACAAATACTTATGGGATTGTTTGATGATAGCCACCACCACCAGCAGTTCTCTTTGGGTTTAGCATATTTGCAGGCTTCAATAGTGCCCAGCTGTAGGAGACTAATGCTCATTCTTTACCTCCTTGATTTTGTAATATGACTGCTCCGAACCCCGTATTACTTGCGTTGGTGTCCAAGATGAAAGGATCACTTACTGGTCAATACGCTAAAATCTGAGAGCTGCATAGCTTCTTCTTCAGTTGTACAAATGCGTCTTGATGCTCCTTCGTTCATAGTTGAATTTTTGAGGTTTTTCAGTTATGAACTTTGCTTGGTGTGGACCACTCTTCTACGACTGCTAGCTTTTTGGAATCAGTTCCTTTACTTGATAATATGTGACCCAGGTAATTACCTTCGCGTAAAGCCTACCTTAATATTGATGGGCTGAACTTTAATCCTGCAGCTTTAATGGTTCTTATGTCTTGCTGAAGATTGCTTACATGTTCATCAAATATGTGTCCAAGTACGATAATTTTATCCTGACAAACCAAACAAGTTTTTCAATTAAGGCCTCGTGGTCTTAAAAATGTGCCATTAATCGTTCAAATGTAGCAGGGGCGTTACGTAGTATAAAGTTTATTCATTACTCGAAATTGGCATGAACTGCAATCTGCTAATACCCACTTTTAAGATTCAATGAACTTCCAAGAACTGTTCAATTGCTTTATTATTCAGTTACTTTTAACTTTTTGGAAAATCGTCTTAGCGTTTATCGAATAGGAGTAGCATTTCCTTTGTTGATACGGTGTTGAACGATATCAGTTTACCGCAAATAATCATCGTTGATGACAAAGACGTCGGTTAAAACTTGAAGAGCCTTCGTTGCTGCTTTTGCCTTATCTACTGATGGGGAGATGATTGCATAATGAACGAATAATTCGCTTTCTTTTATGATGTAGATAGTTCCGATTTTGCCCACAAGCCTTGCAAATTGTAATATAATCGACCTCCTCAACTTTCTCAATCACCAGTCCTTCCTTAATCATACTTATTGCTGGACACACGTTTATTACTACTCTCACTAAAATTTTTGGTAGTATTCGCCCAGAGTTTTCTCCACTTTTACTGCTGTATCTTTACTAGTAGCTAACGTTACAGCCTTGAGTTGGTTTTCTGGTGACTTTCTTAGGAGCATTAATAAAAGCTTTACAGTATCTTTTTTCTCTATTTTTTAATCCCGACAATCTTTTCTGGAGCCGAAGCTCACCCAACTCTTTCGCGGTTATTTTAACATCCTACTTTACGCCAACGAGGGCCAAATTGAGGACGCACATATACAGGTTTGCGATTTTTGAATATCCATCTGCACAATGCATTGCTCCATGCCAGCCTGTACTGACATGGGCGATGGTTCGGCCCATGGATTCTGCACTCCAACAGGGGGCATAGTTGTGTTCATCGTCATTACCGATCGTAATCAGATGATGAAACATCTCTTTTGCACCCCTCCTCCGGTGGGATTCAAACCCGGTACCTCCCGTTCCAAACACCGCAGCTTTAACCACTGCGCCAATTGCTCGGTGAGTATCTTTGCTACACGAGTTTTGATATTTCTCGTTCTACAACTTAAAGGCGTTCTTTCCGCTACTAAAGTTTGTTATAGCAACTAAATATTGTATAACACCTTTACATGGAGTTGCCCGTATCTCAATTTCAACTCCTTCTACGTTCGGCTGTAGTTCATTTATGTAGCCATACACTGCAGGGCTAAAACCAAGGAATTAGCTGTTTCTGAGCAGTCCATCTATTATGCTGTATTGCGGCCCTAAAACTGTACTTCAAAGACATTTCTTGGAATTTCGCCACCAAATAATAGGAGTTTCAAGATTTATTATAGTTTTTGGGCAGCTAATTCTCATCAGTATTTGCCTGGAGAACTTTTTCTGTACAGCTTCGAAATTTTTTGTTTTGTCCTCCAATTCTTGCCTCTTTCCCGTTACATAAACTGCGATAAATTTCTTAAAACCTTCTATTGTCCTTTCATGTTTATTATGTCAGCTATGCAATGGGTGTTTCCAACCCTGCATCCTTCCTACTAGCTATAACCTTAAAATTTGGTCTAACTTCGCATTTTGTTGCTGCGCTTGTTGTTTCGTTTGAAAAAATAGGGCATTAAATATTGATTCTGGTTGTCTTGCTACATTGGACGACGATTGGCTGGCACTTCGAGTAGGTTGGCATCTGGAAACGAGTATGAAGTTAAAACAATTAAAAAATGCCCAAGTGTAGGAGCCTTGATACTTGTTCCGTCCTCGCCGATTGAATATAAAGCCCTGCGGAGTTTAGTATTTGTTCGATTTAATATATTAGGATGATTGTTTAAGTAAGGTAGGCATTCCTACTTACAAAAGTTAACGGGTCTTAACGAGTTTGACCAAAGCCTCCCATAGTCCTCCAAAATATGGTGCAGCTGGTTGGAATGTTATGTCATTATATGCCCATTATATGCATTGAAGTTTTCTGTCGTCAATAGTTTTGTAATCTCTTTCTCTTGGCTCTTAAGAAATAAGTACCGTTATTGCTAAAAGTGTGAAAAGATACCACGCGTCGCGTTGCAAATCTTTTAAGTGCTGCAACGAGCGCTTCTGCCGTTAACTCACCTATATAAGCTCCAGATGTCTGACCTTCGTGACCATTCACACAAACACAGCTATAAACACCTTTAATGATTTTTCTCTTCTTTCTCGTTCACTTCCTATGGAAGTGGGGCTTTTATTTAGTCAACGCCGCATTTACTGAATGTTTATTCACTTTCTCTAATTGACCATCAATTTGCAGTATCCTAACTGGATCTATAAACGGAGACAACGATTCTATTTTGCTGCTTTTTGGTAGCTAAATTTGCGTAGATAATCAAGTTCTGATTCGAAATATAGCCCTTGACCACACTTGAAGCATATATTGGTCTCATCCATCGACTCTTGAACTTACTTTCAAGTAAGTTGATTAAACAAAAAGTAGAGGTCCAAAGACTAATGAGAAAGCCTTATGGAACTTCCCATATCTGTCGAAACACTCTCAAGCAGAGTAGTAATTTTAAAGCTCAATAGTCCTTTTATACTGAAGCTTATCATAGGGCGGCATTCATATTTGGGACTTGTATAGACAAATCACATTTACTTCTACTCTGATGATTTACTCATCACGCCAACTCATCTTGCCAGGTTCAATGTACTTCTTACATCCAGAGTAAAAATTGCAATATATTTTTTCTAGTACCCTTCTATCGGTCATTTTCAGCACTCAATCCACGTATTGAGCTTCGTTTGTTAAACGTTACTTGCTGAAACCACACTGCAGTTAAGCTATAGGTCATCAGACTTTACCATTTTTGCTATTAGTCAGTCAGTTTGTTTGCCACACTTTTTTAGAATTTTTCACATGCGGGAACTGACAGTTTTGAGCTCAGCTGCTTTACTAGGGCCAATTTTACAGGGAGCCTGAATAATTTAAACGATTATTACGGATTGCCTGTCTTTGTTTTTTTCTTATTACTTTAATGTAAAGATATTTTTCTGTTTCATAAAAATCGAAGGTAAAATATTAGACATAAACCCTGGGCAAAAAAGAAAGGCTGGCCGTTTGCAAACCAGAAAAACTTTGATTAACTTGGGTTCCGCTCAATCAACACATAATCAACATCTTGCTTACCGAAAACTTTAAAATGAAAAAAACCTTTTAATACCATTAATACTATTTCGCCTAAGTAGTATACCATCAAAATGGCTGAAGATATACCACATTTAACTTAATAGTCTGACAGTATTTCAATCCACAGCATCAGCAGCTTATATTTATGGCGAGCGGCAAATGATATTTGTATATCATACATTTATGTACAGGTGCACTCTAAATATATGCAGATATGCAAATGACTTCCGCCAAGGGCCTTTATATTACAAACTTTTATTAATTTTTGCATTAGATTTCTAGTTTTTAAGTTATCCTTGGTGTATATTTTCTAAATAAACCTCACATAATAAAATACTGAGTGTGAAAAAATAATACTTGTCGATTTGACTATAATTTATTAGGTGATAAATTTTGACTTCGAGACGAGATGGCAATCGTATAAATAACTTTTGAATGATTTTATATGTAAATTGTTTGGTATGTTCGTGTTTACTGGATAAACCGAAGTTGAACAAAGTATGTAACGTATACATATATATGTTTAAAGTATTTAAGATTAAATATTGTTAATGTTGCATGCATGCAGTGTATCATGGATATATGTAGAATTGTTATCTGTATATGGTAGCTCCATGCAATATGTTTGTAATGTTTAAAACAATTTATTTGCGGTTGTCACGAGAATATAAAATGCTAGATATAATATTTGGTGTTGTGCGATATTACGATCTAAATTACATTATAAATGTCGAAATGATTTATGAATGAGGAAGTTAATTTGTGCTGACTTTCCTATAAATCCACTTGTCACATTTGGAAAAAAAAAAAAGTTTTAGCTTGCAAACATTTTTTAATTGTATTCTTAATATTGATTGATTGATGAGACTCTAAGACCAAGCGCTTATCAAGTAATCCGGTTAACGCCAGTCCTAATCGCAGAGCCTTTTTACATTTAACAAACGGTAGGATAAAAGGGATTTCCATATACTTATATTTCTATAAATATATTTCCATGTATGATAGAAACGACCCGGTTCCAGATACCTCATGATCATTACGGCCCAATTCTATTCTATTTTTGTTGTGTAGGGTAAGTAAAGGTATGTCAGTAATGACAGAATTAGACCGGTTTCCGAAAGCCAATATTCTAACTACTTCATAAGAAAATCACAATTTTATTGAACTGCTCTGCATGTTGTTTTTTGTATTCTGTCATCTCTCATCGGAAATTCCAGTGTGCCACCATTCTACTGTAATCTGCAAAAAAATCCCTAAAAACCAAATCTATTAATGGGCTAATTTTTCCAAGCCGTAGACTGTAATAAATTCGATTAGTTTTTACCTGACATTTACAATTAATTAATTTATTAAATAATTAAAAATTTAAAATTATAAAAATTATAATAAAAATTAGATTTTAAAAATATCGATTAAACATTACAAATCAATTAAATTAACCGTTTTATGACAAATATGTCATATAATAGCCGAAAATTTAATTTATACACAGTTTATTCGACAAAAAAATTTTATATTTATACAAATTAGATTTTTAAAAAACGTAATAACATTTCAAATCAATTAAATTAACCGTTTTATGACTAATACGTCATGTAATCAATTGAATTAACCGTTTTATGACCAATACAACCAAAAAGTCTTTCAACGTTCAGAGTAACACGTTGGTGGTCTAAGGATACACCGTTGAAAAATGGTTTTAGTTCATTTTAAAACTCCGACTCAACTAAAAAGGCTTTATATGTAAAATTGATTAGAAATTTGGCAACCTTAGAACAAAATTTACATTTTAAGCCAGATGTAGTCAGAATTGTACGCCGATTCTAAACCTTTTGCTTATAGCTTCATCGATTTCAGATGGTTTTTTTCCTGCTCGTCTTTTTGAATGTGTTGTACTAGGGATATCGATTGATGATGAATGCGCGGTAGATTGTTGAATGTCTGATGTTGATGGTTGAATATCAGGCGCCTTTGGAACAACGTCGATTAATGGAGTTAATACAGATAATGATAATTCGGAGGAATTAATTGAGGTTCTTCGTGAAACGGAATCATAGTGGTATTTTCCATTTCTGCATCGCAACTAATCAAAGTGTCGTCTCATGGAGTGGCCTTGTTCAGTCTTGATGGTGTATACAACGAGGCCTGTTATTCCGATAATAGAAACAGGTATCCATTTTTGACCAGACGAGTAGTTTCGTACCCAAACTGTGGAATTTTCAGACAGCCTTTTCGACTGGTCGACCACTGGTTTGGTTTTGTGAATGCGAATATTGTCCGGGTGAAGATGGTCGAAGAAAGCAACTGATGTTGTGGCCACTATAACTACCTCTAACTACTTGGAATTTGGGCCACCAAAAGTAGTTCCTCGCCAGCGCCTTCATTCCCAATACCTGGATGACAAGGTGTAGAATGGACAAAATCTGTGCACGATGACATGGTGAAATTATTATTTTATATCCCCAGAGAAGGCATCCTTTTAGTGTGCTTACTTCGGCACGACGAACCCAAAATAGCTAGAATTCTTCAGTGGGTTTACTATCTGGCCACGGTTGTAGTGTCCACTGCATTACTTGCAAAAGAACCGGGTCTTTGGTTGTCGAAACTGCTTAATCCACAGCGTGCATTTTTGGCTTGTGAATCGCGTCTATAAGCATCACTTTCTCTTCCTCAATGACGATCGTAGTCCCCGGAACTGGTCTACTAAGACCACCATCATTTACCACATCCTTCCCGGCACGGTAGACGAGTTTGTAAGTGTGGGCATTAAGAAAAGTATTCATTCTAACGGATCATTCTTGGTGACAAGATCTTTGGAGTTGGAAGATCTATAGTAAAACGTCAGAAAAGCGACTTATGGTCCGTCACAATAACCAACTCTCGACCGTAGAGGAGTTCCCAGTCGGTCGTTCCCACTCGATGTGACAGTATGACGCCGCGAATTTCATATGGGGAAGCGTCGTGATTGTTTGTCGTAATTGTTTGTAAAGGCGCGGATGCATCATCTATAAAAAGCTGTTGGTATGCCTGGGCAAGATTGAGCTTTGCAAAAATGGAACTGTTTGGTATTGCCGACAACAAGTGATTAGCTGATGGAACTGGAAAATAATCTGGTTTGAGAGCTTAGTTTGCCATCGATTTGTAGTCGCCTCAAATTTTCATACTGCCATCAGACTTTGGAACAGATACTATTGGCGTAGCCCACTTGCTGTATGCAAATTGTTCCAGAATTTCCTATAGAATTAATTTATCTAACTCTATTTCTTGTTATTTAAGAACACATGTATTTTACATCAACATCTAAACATTACAAAGTATCGATCGGATTGCGTTGGAAATCTACCAGCTTCAGATTTGTCTCACGAAGTGGTGGCGATTTACGAAAAATTCTTCGGAACGGTGTCTCCAAAATTATAGTGTGTCTCGATCCAGAGTCCACTTCAAAACAACACGGAATATGATTGATGTTAACGGTAGCAGAGGTATTAGCAGCAGAACGATTGGAAACACTTTTCACTTCTCTGTAATTGCGATTCGAATGCCTTTTGTTATGACTTGGTTTGTTGTGGCAATTTCCCTTTGCACGACAAACCCATTGAAGGTGTCCCATTATACCACAGAAGAAACTCGTAGTAGCACGGTATCGGGAAGTTTGCTTAACGGTTGCTTAACTTAGTGGGCTTCAGCTATAACTATTGCTGTTGCTGTTGCTGTTGCTGTTGCTGTTGCTGTTGCTGTTGCTGTTGCTGTTGCTGTTGCTGTTGCTGTTGCTGTTGCTGTTGCTGTTGCTGTTGCTGTTGCTGTTGCTGTTGCTGTTGCTGTTGCTGTTGCTGTTGCTGTTGCTGTTGCTGTTGCTGTTGCTGTTGCTGTTGCTGTTGCTGTTGCTGTTGCTGTTGCTGTTGCTGTTGCTGTTGCTGTTGCTGTTGCTATTGCTATTGCTGTTGCTGTTGCTGTTGCTATTGCTGTTGCTGTTGCTGTTGCTGTTGCTGTTGCTGTTGCTGTTGCTGTTGCTGTTGCTGTTGCTGTTGCTGTTGCTGTTGCTGTTGCTGTTGTTGTTGCTGTTGCTGTTGTTGCAGTTTACTCTAATAGTATATTTTTGAAAAAAATGCTCCCCTTGCCAGTTTGACAAAACTCGACCCGACCAATGAAAACAATTTTTTTTTCTGAAACTAGATGGCGTTTCTACTTGAAACTTGGAAAATTCTTGAAATTCGGAAAAAAAAATCTTTTCCGTGACTAGTATTACCAACATAATGTTGTTATTGTAGGACATTTTGTGATTGTTGTTGCAACATGTTGTTGTTGATATCACAATACAAGATATACGTAAGGCTATAGAAACATTCGGCAATGGTTGCTGTCTAGACCAAAAACCTGCTGGTTTTTTGAAAGACTACACCAGTTTGGGATTACCTTTTGCATGCTGTTCAATCTGTTGCTGAGATTGGGACCATTTCCTTAAAAATATAAGATAACCAGAATTACGCCATTATTCAAAACCGGGGCAAGGTGTGATGTATCATGTTATAGAGGTATAACATTGATAACATCTTTACCAAAATTATTTGTACTTGTAATATGTAATTGATTAAAAGAACAAGTGGTTCCTCGATATGTTTCGCTGTTCCAACATGGATTCATGTCAAAGAGATCGACATCAACTTACTTTATTGCAGTACAATAAAAGTTGTAGAAAGTCATAAACAAGTTGATATGGTGTAAACTGACTTTGCCAAAGCGTTTGATTACATTAGTCATTGTAAAGCACTTGGACGGTTAGACTCATTTGGTTTCTTAAATAATTTTGTTGCATGATTTAAGTCTTACTTGAATAACCGTATCCAATATATTGAAATTTAAAAATGAGGTCCAACCTACCTCTGGTATTCCACAAGGTTCCCATGTTGGCCTGTGGATTTTTACAATTCCCATTAACGAGATCACTGAAGTAATACAACATTCGAAAATCTTAATGTTTACTGACGATCTAAAAATATACAGAACTGTGGAGAACCTAAGTGGAGAACCTAAGTAACAAATTGGTGTGAGTCAAATCTTTTGTATTTTAACGTGAATAAGTGTAAGACTGCATCATTTAACCGAAAAGTAAATCCTGTTATAAAACAATACAAAATAAATGTTATGCCACTACAGAAAGTATCTGAGATCAAAGACTTATAGGTATCATTTTAGCTAATTTCATGTGGGGTTTTATTAAACGATGGACGAGAGACAATCAAGATCCTGTACTAAGCTTACGTCCAGTCACAACTGGAATATGCGATAGAGCGCATTCAGAAAAATGTTCACCACATAACTTGGAAAGGCGGTTGGGAGTATAATCTAAATTACCGTACCATGAAAACCTGCTCTTCCACTTCTGCTCTTCCACTTCTACTACAGCATCTTGTTATGAAATTTACGATCTTTCTATTGAATCTAACTCTTAGCAATTTGTTTTTGCTTTAGTAGATACTACCAAGGTGTACTAATGTTGTAAATCTCTTTGATTGACTAACTTTTGCTTTTTCTATTGCACATCAAGATATCTGTATCATATGAAGCTCGTCCGGTTTCTATTTAGTTATTCTTGAAATATTCATACTTTCCATTGCTCATGTGTGGTTTAAAATGGATCAGATGGATCCTTCACGGATAGAATACTTATGTAGAGTCTAGAGTGTTTTCTCGATGACAGCTCTTTTAATATTTTGTGGCTTTTATTTCATTTTTAAAAAGACATATAACCATTTATTCACTTGGAGGGTTTCTTCCAGGATGTTTCAAGAATAATTGTTTTGTGTTACAGTGGCTTGTTAAATTATGGTCATTTTATAACAAACAACCATATGCTTGGCTATCGTATACAAAAACGAATCGTGAATTGGAACGTCAGAAAACTAACAGATTAGCACAAGTAAAGGCCTTAGTGAAGTCAAATTGAAGACTAGTAGTGAAATAAATACAAACAATGGTAAAATCACATAAAATCATCTGGAAATGGCATGGACATAGTATCAACTCTTACAACAAAGAAAGCATTGGTGGAATGGAATCCAATAAGCAATGGTAGAAATATTCCATTAACAAATAAGAAAACACAACGTTACCATCATTTAGTGCTCTACTCCAACCCAAGATGGAGATGAAATAATAGTATGAACGCACAAAAAGCCCATCAAAATAATTCAAGAAAATTTGAATGCAAAAATTGGATTGAACAACACTGACCCAACAACTATCATGGGTAAAAATGCGTTGAATTCTATGAGAAATAACAAAAAACAAACACTCGTCTTCTGTATCACAAATTACCTGTTCATTGCAAAAAGCAGATTTCCTTACATGAATATCCATATCTATACATGGACCTCTGAACAACAAAATAAAAAATCAGATAGACCATATAATTGGTCAAGAAGAAATTCTTCGTATCACAATAACTTATCAGAAATATGAAGGGCATAAACCTTTACAGTATTAATCAACTGGTAATAGGCCAGTTTCAAATCAAACCAGCCGCAGTGAAACACTAAAGTCAAATAGGAATTGATTTAATACAAACAGACTGATCGTTTTGGTTGCGAAAATTATATAACAATGATCTGGAGTTTGCAGACGATATATACTTGCTCACTCACAAACAATTTTACATTAAGCAAAAAGTACAACGTCTATAAGATCTAGCTATTGAAGTTAATCTTTTGTCCTGTGCCGCAAGAACAATATATGAAAGTTCAGCTCGTGTGTCTAAAATCAGTACTACTTTGTGGTTGTAAGACTTGGAAACGTCCGAAAACAATCATATATAAACTGAAGGTGTTCGTAACTAAACACGTTCGATAAATGTTGAAGTGCTTCTGGCCGAACACCATAACTCACATCAAACTGCACAGAATCACGAAACAATTGAACATTGAGACCAAAATAATGAAATGGAAATAAAGATGGATGGAACTAAGGAAACTAACAAGTGATATAAAAAAGATGGCATTAGAATGGAACCCAGATCAACAATGACTTGGAAAAGAACTGTGCTAATTGAGGCAAATCATGTGTAAAAAATGGAAGATCCCAATAAGTAAGATGGGTCAGCCTTGAAGACATACACTATATCGATTTAGACACATTTAACCAAAATTCAGAACAATAACCAAACTTTTCTTTTGTTTTGTTTTTGTTGAACATATCACCTATACATTAAATTGATGAAAATATTAATAAAGACGTCACGTGCTGAATAAAAGTTGAAAATGATTACAGAATCGGAAAATTAAATAAAAAAAAAATAAAACCATCTTCTTCTATATCTCATATCAAACATGTCTTTGCGGTTACCTTAACAATCTTGATGAATTATTTTAATATATTACATTACATCATTTATAATTTTATAACAGTATCATAACCATCAAAACAACCATAATGATGCCACAGAAAGGAAAACGAAATTGATGAGGAAACTTGATATTATGTATAACTCGAACTCGTCCTCGATTCAATTCGGCGTTGACAACACACAATATACATCCTAAAAAGTCTGTTCGAATTTAATTTTCGGTTTTTTATAATAAATTTTGTGCCATAGCAAGAAAAGGCATAAGTGATGCCATATGAAAATTTTACATCTATGACGTGCGTATATGTCTTTTTGTGTAAATTCTTGATTTGTGCCAACATATGTTCATATAGGGAAGGTAGCTTGGGCAAAAACATATTTTTACGTATATAAACTTAGGTTAGGTTAGGTTAGGTTGACTGCTAACGCACACTTAGACCGGTGACGGTCCATTGTGATACCAGGATTCCCTTGAGCGGATAAGGGTTCAGAAGCCTTTTTCAAAGCATACAATCGGTATTGTGTAGTTACTATTCGCCAAGTCTTCTTTAAGCGAACTGCCAATCGTCGAGTGGCCCGTCTGTAGACATTTTTACTCAAACATTTCAGAGAGTCGTGGAGCCGTAGTTGTCACTTTCTGCTTACTAAAGCTGTCGACAGGAAAAAAGTAGAGCATAGCCTCTAGAGCACGTCTAGGGGATATTCTCAGTGCCCTGCTTCAAAGCAAGCAGGCCGTTCTTAGTACCTTCTCTATCATATTTTTATAAGTTTTCTTGTCTACTGCTGGCCACCACACACTCACCCCATACTCAACCCATACATCAGAATCGGTCTGACTACAGCGGTGAAGAGCCAGTGTACCAACTCTAGTTTTAGACCCCATCTCCTACCGACGGCGTTCCTATATGAGTACAGAGCCATGGTAGACTTCTTTACTCTCTATAAAATATTGGGCTTCCAATTTAGCCGACTGTCCAAAATTATGCCCAGAAATCTTGCCTTATCAGTAAAGGCCATTGCCGTGCCTTTTATGGTAGGAGGGGCGACTACCGGAATTTTATATATCTTGGTGAAGAGTACAAGCTCTGTTTTGGATGGATTTATACCCAGCCCACATTTGTTGGCCCACTTTGTAATGATTAAGATCGCGTCCGTCCTGAACTGTTCCGTCCTGGCATTGTTAAAGGCGCCCTCTATATCTAGGAAGGCTACCGTACAGTACTCTTTCGAGTGGATTTATTTCTCATTTGTTTCCACCAGGGAGTGCAGAGCCATGTCACAGATCTCCCTTTCCAGTAAGTATGCTGAGAATTCGCCAAATTACTGTGTTTTATTTTTGCACGTATGTACACGTTAATCAGTCTTTCCAATGTTTTCAACGGAAAGGATGATAGAGTAATAGGTTTTAGGTCATTTAGGCTTGTGAATTCTACCTCGTTTTCCTCGTTTAGGGCTCGTTGGGCTCGTAGATAAGATTTCCCTGCGCCTTTCCTAATTCCTTTTTGTAATTTTTAAGGTGTTCCTTATAGGAGTCCCAAGGCTGAGCTTCCCTAGAGCCTTTTGCTCAGTTGAATGCTTTTCTATACCCAATACGAAGGATTTCCAAAATTCCTGGACCACCATACCGGTTTCTGCTTCCCCTTAGGTATTCTCCTGGGGCAAGCAGTGTCCAATGACAAGTTACTGGCGCTTGTGATCTCCTCCACCAGAAAATCCAGTTCCTTCTCTGTGGCTGGGGGCTTTGGAGCATCGGTCAGTACGAGTCGTACTAACACTTCCACGTTTTGTTCCAGTTAGTCTTTCTAGGATTCCTGAAGGCTTTCCGGGTAACAGGGTGAATACCAATATTAAACGTCACGTACCGATGGTCCGAAAAGGAGAGTTCCTTCGCTACCCTCCATTCTTCGACCATATGTATAATGAAGTATGATGCAAAGGTAACATCCAGTACTTCCTGCCTGTTACTGATAATAAAAGTGGGCTCCTGTCCCACATTACACACTACAAGGTTAGTTCCTAATAAATCTTTTCCCGCTCCGCTTCGAGTATCAGTTCCCCCAGGTTATCCAGCGGAACCTCCTTCTCTCGGTCCATGTAGGCTGAAACCAGCCAAAATACGCAGCCTCCCGTTTCCAGGCCGACTGCCGTTACGTCACCACTATTTATTGTGGAAAAAGAAAAATATTCAAGTTATTTTTAGCAAGAATACAAGATCTGATCTTATTGGACCTAGAAAAGTATAAAATTTTATATCCTTTTAAACCGATGCCACAGATCTTATTTTTTTAATCCAGGGTTCTTGGACTAGAATTATATCCTCATCTGATTTGGTCAGTCTAAGAATCACGGCTGCCGAAGTAGCCTTAGAATGATGAAGATTAATCTGAACCGTGCAAAGCATAAACAGATTAACTTACTTTCCTTCATATACCCTCCGCTGTCGCGGCAGGATTTTCTCTTTCGGTCCTTGATGGAACGTCAACAGTCTTGACACTCCCTTCAGGTCCACTTTGTTGTCTCTTTTTGAAACCCTCCTCTCTCATCGACTCGACACGATCTTCCTCGTCCGAGTCCAGGGATAGGCGACTACTCATAGCCGTTAATCGCTCCATCGCTAAATTCAAAACGTCCCGCATGTTAGAACATTCGTCTCTTTGTTCCTCTTCCATTGGTAGGTCTTCCACAGTCGCTTCGACCTCATTCTTTTTAAACACTTTTAGGGTAATCGACCCGAAGCCGAAGCCGATTATCCCCCTTGTCTTAGCTAGAGGGGCTAGGGACTCTTTGTTCACCACTAAAATGGACAACCTAGATCCTCCCTTCCCTCTTTTTGTTTAATGATCTTCCAATTGTTCTTCGGAAGATCAACATTGCTTGCCCGAATTTTCCGAATAGTTTCATCCGGGCAGGATGGCTCGATTGGCAGCCAGATGCGTGCCTTTGGTCTGCTAGGGATCTCGTTCCTGTCAATCACTGCCAGTTTCGGGCCTCTTTACACTTCCCTTACCTTAACTACGGCCAGACGATAAAGGTCTGACGATTTTCGAGCGGCGCACGCCGTTAGCTTCACGCGCCCTTGGTACCATCCTGCTTAGATACAAGATGGAGGTAGCCTCAGATTTTCTCCGAGGATCGTTAGGAAAACGGAGTTTAGTGCGTTATACACTAGTCTCCATTTATCAAGCAATGACGGCTAGTATCATTGGATGCTCCTTAAGGACGTCACTGAACAGTTTTGCCCCGTGTGTCCTAGTATCTCCTTGGGCTCCCATTCTAGGTCGCTTACTATCCCCACCTTCCAATTCGTCTTGGAACCGCTGTCTTTTCGACTCTGCTGGTGCCCTCACCGAATTGTCGCCAAAGAAGGTAACCTTTGCCCATGCCAGAGATTCATTCTGTTCTTTCGTTAGCAGCTCCTCAGGGGTGGCAACCGATCTGTCTAATATCCTCTGCGCCACGTGTCGGTTCCTATACCGCCGCCTTGCCTCAGGGACAACTTTTGCGCCATCTCCGACTTAGGTACCAAGGCCGCGTTTATCGAACCTACTGTGAAAGTAGCTTGCCCTTTATGGTTTAAGCTCCCTTTTGCTACAGCAGGCTCTCGGCTTCCATTGGTACCAGGCAACACCGCCTGCAAGGCCCTTATTGTTTCGTTTGTGACTTCACCTTTAAGGTTTAAGCCACCATCCGTTTTTTCTATTTGCTTTTTAAGAGTGCCTGTCTCTTTTGTTTTAGTTCTATTTATGTTCATTATATTCCCACGAGTTTCAAAAAAATAAACGGTTTGCCCTCGCAGAGGTCCATATACGAGGGTAAGGCTGATTTAAACTGGAGGTCACCTAGTATCCGGAGTCCAAATATCAGAGATTTGTTGACCTACTAACCATTCATTCTTTGACATATGCTGTTCCACTGTGACTTGGGGAATTGTGTAAGGTTTACTTTTTCAGCGCTGTACATTAGCCTAGGAAGATTCCTAGTTACCAGTAGCCACCACGTGGAGGTCGTACATACACTTGCGAGTCTCTCCTGGATACACCTGATATGCATTTATTCGTGACCACCCACTCCGTGACCTCTGTCTAAAACATAACCAGCACAGCGGACAGAAATTTGATGCTGTGATAGGTTTCGGAGCCGATGAAAATTATTCGACTTATATCCCCCCACCACATTCGGCAAGACTACTTATTTTTTTTTTAAACACTATTCAACAATATTACAATATAAAGTTATTTAACAACCTTAAACTTGACTAGAGCTATCTACCGTACACAATAGATAAGATAAAAAATGTGTCCACTATACTTCTCTAGACACAATTGTATTTTCCTGCTTCATAATGCTCATCTACATGTTACAGTGGCAGTCAAAACTTACGTGGAAATATTCTATTGGGAGGTTATCTTGACTGACTTGCTAGTTCTGTAATATGTGACCAGATTTTGGTCGCAGATTGAAAATTGAGAAATACAAGTTTAAGTGACGTTCTAGATGCGAAATTTTTAATTTGTATGGCGTGACTTGTTCTATTTTCTGTGAGTAATCAAGTTTTACATCTAGTAATTTTATTTATTTTTAATTTTGTTTTCTGTTAATTTTGTTTATTTATCCGGAGGTGTGTTAAATGAAAATGAATTGGCCTTTTATTAACTTTAATTTTTATTTTATTTATCTTTTATTGCTCAATGTTTACTGTTTCGTTTGTGTTTTCAAACTGATCATCACTCTTGCTTTTTTTACATCAAAAATTGTGATAATTTCAACAAAACGCATTAGACAGCAACATCTTACTAAAATTTATACAAAACAACAGTGAAACTATTATAAAGTTATAATTACAACAATTAACAAATGATTACTTGATAATTGATTAAACTTTTCTTACAATTGAATCAACCGTTTTATAACCAATACCTTATATAATCACTGAGAATCTAATTTATATACACTTTATTTGACACAAAACTTTAAAATTAATACAAATTAGATTTTAAAGATATTGATTAAATATTACAAATCAATTGAATTGACTTTTTTATGACCAATACCGGCCTCATCTTTTTACCAAATTAATAGAAAATGATCCTATAAAGCCAACTCTGGTATTTAGGAATTGCTATACTTGATACTTGCCTTTATTTTATCGATCAATATATACAGATAGCAATACTGCATATTTGAATGTATTGCAAATAGTAGTGGTTCATTAGCTCTTTCGTACTAAGTCCTCCCAATCTAAATTATTTCACCATCATTGTTGCATGCTAATTTTTATCGGATCACGTGTTAGTGCGAAGCAAGCCATTGGATCAAACAGTTTTCCCACCGATGGAAGCACCCTTCTTCTCGTTAAATTAGTTACTTCAAACATAAACCAGAACCGAAAATAAATATATCTTCTTTTATACCGAGTACCTTTATACTATTATCTTACTGGATACTTTCGTTGATCACTTTTGCTAATTCATTTTGGTGGTCCTTTCTGATCCTATCAATCACTATCTTGTTTTTTGCTTTCTATTTTCTGAGGACAAGCCCATGCTTTCCTAGTTATAAGGTTAAACCATTGATAAGTGCATGTGCCTCTCCAATTAATTGGGCACGTGCCACCACTTTTAATTATTTTGCTTACCATAATGTGCTCTATTTTTGCATAGTCGTCATAAGTTTTATCTAGCGCTCTAGTGGCTTAATACGAAGCAGATGTTAACTCGTATTTAACCGTCAATAGTCAATAGTGTTATATTGGCTTGCTTGCTTCCGTTCTCTAAATAAAACGTAGATATTTGACAATAAATTGAGTAACCTTTATCTGCCGGTACGGTAGAGTAGGGACTTCCTTGACTAGTGTAGCAGTCAGGCAATCTTTTAAACTTACGCCCATACTGCATTTTCTCAAATAAGTCTCTTAGTTTAGTAGTGCTACCTATACGCAAGACACCATAATGAACCTACTCGATTTCCTCCAGGTGGCCAATCGCTTCATATTCTTGTATGAGTTCGCAGTATAAACTTTAATGTTCAGCATCACGATGAAATCGGCGTTCTATTTCCAGCAAACATTTTATTGTCACCGAATGAGTTTCACCAGTTTGTCTGAAGAGATTGTTTAAATAGTAATTTGACGATAAAGCAACCGTCATCACCGACTCGAGGTCCTAAAATCTCTAAAGTGTTTTATCAATAACAATCAGTAGCGATTGAGTAGCGACTGAGAACCTGAATAATCTAGTAACTTAAGTGACTAGATTATTCAGGTTCTCAGTGGTGCTTCCAGATACTACCCAATCGAAGATAGTTTCTTGTAAGCAAATTATTAAATGATCAATTCAGCCGAAGAAATTATCTGCTCCATATATTCGCACACACAATACAGTAGTTCGTGGGACAAAATTGTAAAGAGATATGATTACAAGGATTATATTTTGAAAATGCTCATAAGTCTGATCAATCGAAACTACAGAATAGATCCAGAGATATGTAGACATAGGGCACATGCAACTATGATGATATTTTAAAAGGCATAAATGCACTAGGTTCAGACGCCGAAACCAAAGACAGTTCGCTTATGTATTGATTGAGAAATGTGATAAAAACATAAAAAAATGCTAGGCCTTTTTTGCCACATCTCACCACGTTTCCAAAACTAACTGACTTCGAATCCTTAAATAAAAAAGGAGGTGCTCTGGAACAGAACAATCAGCAGGGTTCAATCTGAGTAAATGGAGAAGAAATAATTCCAAAATTTATCAACAATTCATAAACATATGTAAATGAGAAAACTGCTATAAAGGTTCTCGGTTTACAGTGGTTTCCTCAATGTGACTCTTTCTCGTTGAAGGTTCAAAATACCTAAATGACCAAAAAGTCTTTTATCTGATGCTTCTACAATTTACGATCCATTAGATTGATTGTCCCCTTCAACTATTTTAGTAAAAATATTGTTCCAACAATTATGGCTACAAAAACTGGGGTGGGATGATGAACTTCCGGAAACAACAAAAAAAAATTCGTGTTTCGAAAATTTAAAAATTTCGCGATGGATTCAATGTGTGCGGGGGAGGTGGAATTCCATGTTTTTGTAAACGCGAGTGGAAACGCATAAGCATCAGCGGTCTATTGTAGGAGCATTTGTCCTAGCCTTATGATGGCAAAAACAAAAGTGGCTCCCATTAAAGAAAAATCCTTACCAAGGCTGGAATCATGCGGAGCGGTTTTGAGAGTAACACAATCAAAAGCAGTACTGAACTAGTCAGCCCAGCGATCCACCCTTGTTTAGTCGCCTTCTACAATAAGCCAAGGGAGCTGTGGTGAAATTCTAAGGATACCTTTTACGAGACATGGAAGTGTCCTTTAACCACTGGGGCCAGCATTTTGATCTCCATTTTTTCATTTAATACCCATTTCATTTCTTGTCTTATGGTTTCTAAGTTGATTCTGCCCATATTTGTAGAACTTTGACGCACACTAATAGTTTCTACTTTTATTTTAAATCCTGTTCGGTTTGTTACCCTAAGTGTGATGTACTAAATATTGGAGTAAAACTAGAAAACAAAGCCACTGGCAGTGACAAAAAAAAATTATCGACCATCTCGATAATTTGCCAACAATAAACTATATGCCCATCTGTTGAATATAACCACCCAAATTATTTAAAAATTCCGATGATTTGTAAAAAAAAAATGTAACCCAATCCTATACACTCGTCTGGAAAACACTATACATATATCATAATTCCATGCATAAATTTTATATTTATATGTATGCTAACCCATAAATCGTTTTGTATAGAAACGCCATGGGGTATTATTACCTTTTGTCCTTTTCCCATAACAATAAAGCAAAAAAAAAAAAAATCTGCAATAAATCTCGAGTTTAAGACACTACAATGAAAATAAAAATATTTAAATGATAACAATTACGGAGAACAAAAGATTCATATAAAAGCTCGTATCACTTTTTTTTAAACGTTCTAATGCGGGAGTTTTTTATACTCGTTGGTAATATTTAAATGCTTTGGAAATTTTGCATAGTTTAATTTTTTCTAAAAGTACTGTACTCTCCTTTTGATCAAAATTGGGTTTTAAAGTTCATTTCAGATTAAATTCAATTTAACGCTTTCAAAGCTTTCTTTTAATTGTAAAGAAACAACTTGGCAGTGTTTATATATAGATTTTGAGAGCTTTTGATCAAGTTTCGAAAAATTCGAAAAATCGATGATAACATTTGATAATTTTTCTTGTTCTGAATTTAAAGAAACTTCAAAGCACTGCTAATCTAAAGTTTCGAGCTTTTCATAGAGATATTGATAAAGTTTTGTATAGATATGGTTTCCATAATTTCTTTTTAAAATGCTCGATAGGCATATTGCACATAAGGTCTAGTGCAAATCAAGTTGCTGATAAACCTATTAGTTAAGATATTATCCGCCTCACTGGTCCACTTAATTCGTTTTTGTAAAATGGTAAGATATTCTTTGTGCCATCGATTTCAGAAGCCTTGTCGCATTATTTAAACAATTCGCCACCAGGCGATCGTTGAGAGTTTTGGGTTGAAAATTTTTTTTCACGTCTGATTTAGAAGTTTGCTATGGCGCTATACAGTTGATGTTTTCTGTCAGGGTTACTCCTAGTGGTCTAGATTTTATTATCGCCTCTATTTTTGTAAGTAATGTAAAAAATTCCTCTCAGGTAAATATACTTTCACCAACAACTCTGCCCAATTGTATTTTTGCTTGCTTTACAGCTGCCTGGTACATGCCACCCAAATGAAGCACTACAGGTAGGATGAACTTTCATTTTATTTTAAATTACAAAATCGCTGATGCTATATCTGAGACCTTAGCCTATATAGGAACTGAAATAACCCTTTAAGTTGCTAATTTGTGCCAACGAATAATTTGTCCCATTGTCGCTCCATATTGTATGGTAGTTTCCTCTCCGTGACGTAAATCTTGTTGAAGCTTCAAGAAAGCTATCGGTCGTAAGAATCCACACCCACTCGATGAAATGGGTGAACTCGCCTTGGTGATGGATGGTTACACATAATTTGACTTCATGTCATCGGATTTACTTAATGCACTTAATGCATTTATCGTTGCACGTGATACTACTTTACTTTTGCCTATCCAGTATTTTCTTCTAACGATGCTTAGAAGCAGGCTCACTTTGGGACGGTTGTAGGAGAGATGTGCATATCTTACTATACATTTGACTGTATTTTGCTTTGTTGGCAATATTAATGGATGCTTGACGTTATATGAAGCAAGTGAATTCCGTGGTAATGCCAGTTTGTTCTGCAATGCACTCGTTTCAATAAAGAACTATGATTGTTGAATTTCCCGTACAATTGTATAATCTCAGCAGCTTCTATCTCATTTCTATTTGTATGCGTCCCGCTCTTCTGTAGTTAAGTCCTGAGTTTGTTTATGAATTTCTTAACAATTATGTGCACCCATTCCTTCCGTATGCTTGGAGGAAGTTCATTTTCCCAGCTAATATTCTCCATCCAACGATTTTGAAATAATATTTTTATCCAGATTATTGTAGGGGATATAACTAACGAATTGGTTAAAAGGTGTGACTGACATACTAAAAACATGTATGATCTAAAGAATTAGCATCGGTCATCAAATCGTCAACGATACAATTTAGATCGCACTGAGTTTGGCTGGCTAGACTCAGCATCAAACTCATGTATCAAACGCAACTCTTAATTTTATTGTTGTGCTCCTTTCATTCATTACTCCATGGTATGGCAGAAAATATTTAGTCGCTTTATTGCACCTATTTACTATCATGTTATGTGGTCGAGTTCATCCTACTATGCTATGAAGGCCAACTTTTCGCTACATTGATTTCAGGTGTTTTTGTGCAGTATAGTACGATATTCCAAGTATACTACCTGATTGCTTGAATGCTAATTTTAATACAAATTTTTTAGTCTCGGCTCTTTTCGTCGTTTTTTGGAACAAATCCTCAGCTAACTATGCTCTTCTGTAAACCTTCTAATTCTTTTTGGTGGCTCTTCTACTTCCCATAATTGGCTCAAAGATTTGTCGTTATTTAGCAGGACCTTAAAATTTTTGGTCTTGCTCTTAGTAATGCTTTGATTATTCTCCGCAATTCTCCCGGCAACTATCCACCCAACAATTGGTTGAACCGCTGTTATGTCGCTTACTGGTAACTTCAAAATCTCAAAAATATAAAATCTAGAAAATATATGAACTCCTAGATGCTTGTCATTTTGGCTAGGTTTACTATTTATTGGATCACCAAACTGTAACTTGTTTATTATTTTACGATCGACATGTTGATCGATCCTGTTTAGATGATTCGTAACACCAATGATCCCATTTATGGATGCCTCTATGATTTCTCCAGTTCGACTGGCTACATATTTTGTCCGACGTCTTTGTTGACTGGACAACCAATTAAGGACGATTTTTGAATCGCTCCACATTGAAACGGACGATATGTTGATCAGTGATTTATTGAAACAGTCAACTGAGAAACACAGCACCCATCAGCTCGAGTCCTGGAATTCTAAACTGTTTTAGTGGTGCTACTTTGGTTTGAGCGCATATGAGAAAATTCGTAAATCATTGCACTGTAATCGTGCATACATCGCGGTTACAAAAGCCCATTTGCTTGCATCACAAAACCGTGATATATCGGGGAATCTTTATTGCAGGTGCTTGACCTAAAGCATTTCGAAGTTTGCACGAAGATTATGTTTCTACTGACAACTCATTATCCTAAGTAGTTTTCTGCAACCACACATTTTGAAACAGAATTTTTGATTCTTATGGTGATTGGAGATAACAACCCCAGCGATTTTCGATTTTGGATCGAAAATTTTTTTCGCTTCGGATAACAATGATTGCTTGGATATGTGCACTTGCTTGTGTTGTATATGAACTGATCAGTATTTGCATTGATCAGTTTGTTCGAAAAAAATCGAACTTTTCACAGTCTATAGCTTTGCATATTTAGGAAAAATGTGGGGATTTTTTTCGATTTTTGTTTTATTTCAAATGGTTGTAAGTTCGTTATTAAAAAGTCTAGGGTAGTTTTTACAGATCTATAGTGTTGTTAAGACGAACCTAGATAGCCAAAATTACGTAAAAATGTTTTGTGAATTTTTGAATAAAAAAAAATAAATAACTTGCTGATGTTATGCTATAAGTTACAGTGTTTAACTGATATTCACAGTGTTTTACATGATTTTCGTCGCGCCTCAATATCACCTGACGATTTTTGTTTTCTGCTGTTACCAAAATTTGCCGATCCATCTTTTAAATATCTCCTATACTAGTACGTAAGGATATTGCCAGAATCGAGTAACTATTTAGAATAAGCTTGATTGGATGTTGGGTTCTACCATGAGATTTTGTATTGGTTTTAAGACACACCAGTGGTTGAGTTTTTTGTATGTATTCGCTTTTAATTGCTTGTAGAGTTGTTAGAAATGGTTGTCTGCTTTAAATCTCCTCTCAACCGAAAGTAACCTAATTATTGCTTGTTGATAAGTTGCTCCTATGTATTTCAGTGGTTCCTTAAATGGCAATTTTGCAATAAATCGTCCACCTTCTGTTGCGGTAAACCATTCTTCACAACTCTGCTATTCCTTGGTCGTGTGGCTAGGTTGTGTGACTTGTTCGATAGTTTAAAATTGTTGCAATGCAGCATCTATTTCTATGTTTTAGCAAATGACACAGTGGCTTCTATGGTACTTTGTGCCCTGGTTTTATACTTTTAATTTAATTTGCCAAGCTTTATGTTGCCTTCCTCAAGCAGTTCAAAAACAATGTCTGCTCCAAGTAAAATATCGATTGATTCTTTTGTAAAAATTAGGATCCGCTAGCTCAATATTGAAAAAATCTTCCAAACTGCTACGGTTAATTTCGACAGATGGAAGAAATGATGTTATTTTTGGTGCGTTAGCTAATCAGATTTAAATCTTGATAACATATGTACCTTTGATATTATACGGGATATTCTACCGCCTACTTCATTAATTACCGCTAACAAACTTCTTTAATTTTTTCTTGGTAGCTTTTATTGTTGGATCATCGATTCGGTTATAAAGGAATCTTGTTAAGCGGTGTCACCAATACTCATATGGTCTAGGCATACCCATTTTGTCCAACATATTCACTATTGCTGTGGGTAACTTAGCCTGCACTAATTCAAGGGCATTAGTTCTTTTTATTAAAACTGGGTATTCAAGTATAATTTGCACAATTAAAATTGCGCTATTATTTTCCCAATTTTTCGAATATCTCTGGTCAAAATTTATTGCACAAACTGGAAAATAATACACAATATATTGCACAAAACTGATTTCACACAGGTTTACAATAAAATTGAACGTGAATGCCCACCTTAAAAATTCGGGAATTCGGTAATCGTTGAGAATTCATTGCCTGATATTTTCTTGGGCCCATAAACTGCGTGCTCGTCATCTAATTTTGGTAGCAATAAATATATACGCCAAATGTTTCTTGCTTCTGCTTGGTCGCCTAATGCCGTCAAATCTTGTATCACTTCGTAGGATGCATCACATATTTTTTGTATATTGAAGGCACTAGATACACCAATGGTAAGTTACTTAAAATTCCTAATGAAAGCGTTGATTCTATAGCGCTTATGAGTTTAAGCTTAGCTAGTTGCACTTCTGGGCCTATATTTATGGTGCTCATATTCATGCTGGTTTCAGTGTTGGTATATTGATTACTTCAAAATACCTCGTTTTCTTATCCAACAATTTAATTTAGCTGCAGTGCGGTTATACCTAAGCTTCATCCAATTTAGATTCAGCTTCAGCCTCGACGGCAAACATGGAAGCTTCTAGGTCAACTAATTAATCTAATGTTTTCTTGGCGCGATTTGCCTTAATGCACATTTCTTCAACCATTTCTGCGAAATTATCGATACAGTTTTCAATTCAAATATTTAAGTTCATGATAAAATTCTGTGTTTTTTTTTAACTTGAAAGAAACTTTATGGCACTGTATGAGGGCTTTTGATAAAAATATCGATTCAGTTTTCTATTAAAAGCTTTAATGAATCGATAAAATTGTGATTTAAAGCCCATGTTCAAATTTTAAAAAAAATGTTTGTCCAATGTTTTAAAGAAACTCCAAGCACTTTAAATGTAAATTTTGAAAGCTTTTGATAAAATATCGACACAGTTTTTAATTTAAAGTTTTAATGAATCGATAAAATTGTGATATAAAGCCCATGTTCAAATTAAAAAAATGTTTGTCCAATGTTTTAAAAAAACTTCAAGCTCTTTAAAAGTAGATTTTGAGAGCTTTTGATAAAGATATCGAAACAGTTTTTTATTAAAGCTTTAATAAATCGATAAAATTGTAATGTAAAGTCTTATATATTTTTTGTGTTCTGTGTTTTAAAGAAACATCATGGCACTGTAAATGTAGATTTTGAGAGCTTTTGATATAGGTATCGAAACAGTTTTTAATTTAAAGCTTTAATTAATCGATTAAATTGTGATATAAAGCCCAAGTTCAAATCAAAAAAAAAAGTTTTCCAATGTTTTAAAGAAACTTCACGCACTTTAAATGTACATTTTGAAAGCTTTTGATAAAATATCGACACAGTTTTTAATTTAAAGCTTTAATGAATCGATAAAATTGTGATATAAAGCCCATGTTCAAATTAAACAAAATGTTTGTCCAATGTTTTAAAAAAAACTTCAACCTCTTTAAAAGTAGATTTTGAGAGCTTTGATAAAGATATCGATACAGTTTTCTATTAAAGCTTTAATCAATCGATAAAATTGTAATGTAAAGTAAAATATCGACACAGTTTTTAATTTAAAGCTTTATGAACCGATAAAATTGTGAAATAAAGTCCATTTATAAAAAAAGTTTGTCCAATGTTTTAAAGAAACTTCAAACACTTTAAATGTAGATTTTAAAAGCTTTTTAGAGGGATATCGATACATTTTTCAATTTAAATTTTTGATAAATCGTTACAATTGTGGTGTATAGTCCATGTAAAAATTTAATGAACATTTTTTTAAGACAATTTATGAGAGCTTTTGATACAAATATCGACTACTTTCAATAAAAAATATTTGAAGCATTATTAAATTTGTAATGTACAGTACAAACAACAATTTGATGGTAAAATTATTTGTTTTAAATGTCGAGTAAATGGATTTTATTATACCGTCGACAACTTTAGGACAATAAACGAAATGGATCCACTTTATTTAGTATTTATGTAAACATATTTACCTGGAGCATAGAGATACAATGGCCATAGAGTAAATAGCAATATGGTTTTAATGGATTCTTAGGATTAATTTCGTTGTTTAAGTTGTGAATTTGTGTGTTCCTTTGTTTTTTTTTGTATGGTTATGTGAATTTACGTTTGAACGATGTGGCCGACAGTGCATACTAAACCAAGTTTCGTTTTTAAATTTACAGGTAAAGGATTAACACAATTGGATGTATCACAAAATCAGTTGCAGCACGTACCATCACTCGCCCTTAAAAACCTACATCATTTGCTCATCTTGAATTTGAATCATAATAAAATATCGGTGATACACAATAAGGCGTTCGAGGGACTGGACACATTAGAAATTCTAACATTGTATGAAAACAAAATTAGTTCGATTGAGCCGGATGCGTTCCGTGGACTAGACAAGTAATTTACATAAAAATAATTTTTTGAGGAGTTGGTGTAATATTTTTTTTTTTTTTGTAGAAAACTAAAACGTCTTAACCTGGGTGGTAACGAGTTGACGGCAATACCTCAAAAGGCGCTTTTTATTTTGGACACATTAAAAAAGTTGGAAGTACAAGAGAATAAAATACGAAAAATTAAAGAGGGCGATTTTGAGGGTTTAAAAAATCTCGATTCATTAATATTGGCACACAATCAGTTGACCGAAGTACCAGCCAATGTGTTTAGTCACTTAACGCTGTTAAATTCACTCGAACTGGAGGGAAATTCGATTGCATATATTGATCGAGAAGCATTTGCCGGTCTTGAAGGTAAGAGCATAATATTTTTCAGTTATATTTTTATTTTTTTATTTTATGTAACAATCGGATAATTATAGGACTTTTATGATAAAACGAAATGATGATGATGATTACGTGATAATTTTACTATGAATTTTTCTTAATACAACATAATATGGAATGATGTGCGATGATGGAATTTTCCATGTCGGCATGAGTAACATGAAACTTGAAATTGCAATTTAATTTTTGTCACGTAACTCTCTCTCTTCTGAAAAGTTAATTTGATTTTATTACAACTTTTTGTTATATAACTGTTTGGCTTCTCGTTTATAGTGAACACGTAGATTCTGTCAATTTAATCAGTTTTCTCGGTTATGATGCTAATTCGAATTCGAAAATTAGAGGGAAGATAAATAAAAATCCGATTCGCGATTTAAATACAAAAGATGTTATATTTTATTATGGTCCATTGGTGGGTGCGTCAATTCATCTCATTTTTTTAAAATAATAATAAGTTAATTAAATCAGAAAATTTCTAGATTTTAGTGCCTCCTAAAATGTTTTATTTCTTAAAATTTCAATATAGTCTGGTACCCGCTGTACCATGATCGATAATGATGACAACATGTTGTACTTTGCCTTTTATCTGACCAAAACAAACAAATCGTAGTGAAAGGGTCTTTAGAAACTGAGAGTGATATCTGCCCAAATGTGGGCTAACAAAACAAAACTTAGCGGTAGCGTGTATAAGTTCTTTATGCCATACTTTATCATACTGCCAAACAATTTTTTTTTGTTCCAAACAATTCCTGATTTTAGATACGCTCTATAAAGTTGCTCAACCATTCTGTGTTCTTCTCTAAACCCGAAATAATGATCTGGTATTATTTTTTTTATGATACAGAATTGGTTTCAAATACAATTTTTTTAAAGAATTAGGCGAGGATCGGTATAGTTAACTGACTGGGCGATAAAAGACTACCTTTGTTTTATCTTGACCAGGTTTAGAAATCATTGCTTTAAAAATGCATGTTATTAATTTATCAGGGAATTGTTTTAGTAGTTTCCCGCTTATCAGATCATTCCCTGGCGCTTTTTTGAATCAATGCTTTCCTTAATCTTTCTTTTAGCTTTTTGCCATTTCAATTTGGTTCGCTGGGTTTTCGAAGTATCTACTCAAAGTATCTTAATTAGTAATTCTTAGGTTCCAATTTATTCGTTGGGTGTAAACATACGTACCTTACTTAAGAGTTCATTAAACATGCTCGCTTTTGAATTTTGTTGGGCTTTCCATCATGTTTTTCGTGGATTTTGGACATTATCAATTTCTGCCATAAATTTCTCAAATTTGATGGGCTTTCCATCATGCTTTTTATGGATTTTGGACATTCTCAATTTGAGGCATAATTTTCTCAATTTTGATGGGCTTACCATTATGTTTTTCATAGGTTTTGGACATTTTCAATTTGAGACATTAATTTCCCAAATTTGATGCATGCTTTTCGTGGATTTTGGACATTTCTAATTTGAGGCTTAATTTTCTTAATTTCGATGGGCGTACCATCATTTTTTCATGGATTTTGGACATTCTCAATTTGAGGCATAATTTTCTCAATTTCGATGGGCTTACCATTATGTTTTTCATAGGTTTTGGACATTTTCAATTTGAGACATTAATTTCCCAAATTTGATGCATGCTTTTCGTGGATTTTGGACATTTCTAATTTGAGGCTTAATTTTCCCAATTTCGATGGGCGTACCATCATTTTTTCATGGATCTTGGACATTTTCAATTTGTGGCATAAATTTCTCAATTTTGATGGGCTAACCATCATGTTTCTCCTGGATTTTGGACATTTTCAATTTATGGCATAAATTTCTCAATTTTGATGGGCTTTCCATCATGCTTTCCGTGGATTTAGGACATTTTTAATTTGAGGCATAAATTTCCCAATTTTCATGGGCCCAGTATCATGTTTTTGGTAGATTTTGGACATTTTCAATTTGTGGCATAAATTTCTCAATTTTGATGGGTATCATCATGCTTTTCTTGGATTTTGGACATTTTCAATTTCTGGCATACATTTTTCAATTTTGAGGGCTGTCCATCATGTTTTTCGTGGATTTTGGACATTTTCAATTTCTGCCATAAATTTCTCAATTTTGATGGGCTTTCCATTATGTTTTTCGTGAGGTTTGGACATTTTCAATTTGAGACATTAATTTCCCAATTTTGATGGGCTTCCCATCATGCTTTTCGTGGATTTTGGACATTTTCAATTTGTGGCATAAATTTCTAAATTTTGATGGGCTAACCATCATGCTTTTTGTGGATTTTGGACCATCATGCTTTTTGTGGATTTTCAATTTGTGGCATAAATTTCTCAATATTGATGGGCTAACATCATGCTTTTCTTGGATTTTTGACATTTCCAATTTATGATGATAGGCTTACCATCATTTTTTATTGTATCTATCTTTAGCTGAGACTTGAACATTTTGGCTGTGCTGTGCAATGTACAATTGAACAGAACTTCCGCGTTTACGTTGTCGGTTCACAATCTCTGAACATCGAATTTAACGATTTCTTTCTCAGCAGCAATTTTTCTGAAGTTAATGTTGATCTTTGGTTTTGTTTACGCTTTATTTCAGCAACAAGCCTTTGCTCGTTTTTTTTGGCGTTCTCGTATAATATATTTCTACTTCTATTTTTTTCTATAACAATTTATAGGGAGAAAGATTTTTTCCCATCCCGCCTTCTAATAGAGGTTGATTATTTTTACTCTACCACTCTATGGCCAATGCAATGGCGGCTTCCTACACGTATAAATTATGGAGAGGTTTTAGACAGTATATTTCTTCAGTCTCCCGTCAAATTTAGTAAATTGGTCTATTTTTTATAGAAAGTTCTTTGTTCATTGACATATCTTGCACAGCAGTATAAGTTTTATTTTGTAAGCTGAAAGCATATAGGAATGTGAAACGTGTACATTAAAATTATATAATTTACAATTAAATTTATGTTAGGTGACGAAAATATGTCTTCGATATTTTTAAGGCAGAATCAAATTTTCGTTTCGAATATCAATGTCCATCAATTATACGCTTTATGCATCAATAACTGTATTAAAATGCCAACACTAGATATATTTTGATAGAAAAATCCACCGATGACCTTTATCTGGTTTATGAAAAGTGAAATAATATTTTGAAAATATGATATTTTAACAAAAAAAAATTTTAGTAATTGGTTATGGCGTTGAAATATACTGATATAAATTGCGAATATCTACTGGAAATTATACTGTACGCATGTCTCATGTTATTCTTCAAATGAGGTTGATTGAGGTACGATTATATCCTTTTAAATTTGATATACTGTTGAAAAATTGTACTTTTTGATGTTTCGATTTTTTATTTTGTCCATTTCTTTCTTAATTTGAGCAATATTGTTGTGAAATCGATATGGGGAAAGGTATATATAGTTTCCTTGATGACAATTTTGATTTTATGTTGTAGAGGAGTGATCAGAGAAATGTTCTTAGATTTTTAGCTCGTTAGAAACGTTAACTTAAGAAATACTTAACCATTTTGGTTGTTGTTTGGGCAACCCCACGTAGTTTGGTGGAAATATAAGTCACCAGCCAGGATAATTATATTACTGGAGCTCAAGAGAACTTGAGTTTCAAAACATATTTCTTGACCATGAAATGAAGAATACACTAGATATTATCAAAGAAATGCAAAAAAGTTGTTCTTGCATGAAGAGTTTGAAAGTACGACAAGGAATTTCATATATAGGTAAACCGTTTTTCTACGGTATTATCTGATGGAATCCGATCGTTTTTAATGAAATAATGGTCACACATTACTTTAAGGTTTCTGAGGTGTGTTTCAAATAACTCTTCATTTGCCTTGGAAAAAAAGCCGTTGCATTTTTCATCGCCTACCCTTCATGAGCCATACTCGTATTGGAAGTTTGGCAGGACCTGGTTTAAACGGAGCAATATTAGCTAAAACAGTTTTCTCACCTGACAAGTTTCTGACCTGACAAGTCACCTGAGCAGTTTTCTGCTGTAGCTTGCTTGGGTTGTGTGTTTGCTGTAATATTCCTTCAGTGTTTTATAGTTCTCTTTGTATGTTTTGATAGTCAATTTGATGGTATGCGATTTTAATTTTATTTTTGATATGTGTTCAGGGTTGGAATGAAACATGGGTTTCATATTGGATCAGGTGTTGATCGATACGTTGATAAAAATTACAGCAAAGCCAATTGACTGTTCTTTTCTTTCGAAATTATTTTTGTAAATTACGTTTTGAATGTTCTAAAAATACGCCCATCTTGTCCGTTTGATGCTGAATGAAACGGTGCGGTTGTCACATGAGTGACTGAATTTAGCTTGCAAAATTCCCCAAACTCACTGGATACGAGTTGAGGTTCATTGTCGAATACAATGATTTCAGGCAACCCTTCTATTTAAAAGTTTTTTTGTAAAGCCAAAATGGTTGTTGTTGACGTAATATTACCCATTTCCACCGTATACGGGTACTTTGAAAAAGTATCTCGGCGATCGGCCAACTGGAAAAATCCTTTTTCGAATTACTGGGGGCAAATTGGGAACATGTTTGGGAACATTAAATAATTTTGATTCGTAATCATCAAAATTTGTATTAGCCCATAGGTTTTTTTTTTTTTTATAAATGTTCAGGGCACTTAAGATATAGGTATGTATATCCTTTATATGAAAGTTTTAGCAACAAACACACAGCACTACTGCAAAAGGTAAAAGGAAGGATTAGGAGAGAAAAAGGTAAGAGAGGAATAAAATTAATAAAGGGTTTCAGTCTTCTAGTTGTTTACTTTTGATATTAAGCTTGAATCTCTGTGAATTTTATTCCAAGGGAAACGTCTCGTCGTTCAGTTTATTCCACATTCGCGTACTCCTAACAAAAAATGAGTTTTTAAATTTATTGGTCTTCGCGAATTTAATTTCCAAATTGTATCGGTGTATCAGGCGTCTTAAATTACGCGCGGGCTTTGACAAACCAGGCATAAATTCATAAAGTTCCGATGAACAACCATCAATTCGGCCAGAAAAACACAGGTTTGAATTTTTTTGGATTAAATTCAACTCAGTTGGCTTCTCTCAATTTAAGAATGGAATTGAGATCTCGCGTAATTGAGATCATTCATAGCCATTCTTTCTGCGAGAACATCGTTTTGTCAAACTGTAAGAGGTGGAAAATGAGCTGTCATCAGCATAGGAGTATATTGGATTGAGAGTTGCTGATAGAAGATCAATAATGAAAATTAGAAAAAAGGTTGGAGAAAGGACGGATCCCTGAGGAACATCAGCGTTTATAAGATGTTGATCAGAAGTCACACCATCCACCTAAACTTAGTTTTTGCAACAAAGAAGAAAATTCTCAATCCATAAAATTAACGAACCGTGAAGGCCAAATGCCCTCAATTTACACAGCAAACCCTTGTGCCACACGTGACCAAATGCTTTTGAGATATCGAGTGCAATGACTTGATATGCACCAGATTGATGAATGATTCTGTCCCATTGTTCAGTAACAACATTAATTAAATCACCTGCTGAATGCCCTCCGCGAAAACCATACAGACGATCAGAAATTAGATGATTAGCTTCCAAATATTTCATCAGCTGGAAGTTGATTATGGTCTCAAGTACTTTAGAAAGCACCGAGACGATAGTGATTGGGCGATAATTTGATGGGTCCGATTTACTACTCTTTTTTGGCACAGGATTATGTTAGCAGTTTTCCAGATGGAAGGGAAAATACCAGAAGACATAGATCGGTGAAACAGACATGATAGTGGCTTAGAAAGGGATTTACAGCAATATTTGAGGTCAATTGGGGAATACAATCCGGACCGGCTGACTTGTTGGTGTTAATATTTGCAAGGACGTCAGCGACAACTCTAGATCTAAATCTAATGCGGCGCATCGATAAACTGGCTAGAGAGATAATCGGGGGTATTAAGTTAGAATCAGGTAAATTAGAGTTTGCTGCAAATTTTCGGGCGAAGAGATTAGATTTTTCTTGAGCTGTAGAAAAAATATAGTCCCCATCTTTCAGAGGTGGTATTGATGATTTCCTACTGTTCAAGAAGTTTTCCTCTAATTTAACGGGCAAAGGACCAAAAGGTCCTATTGCTATTGCCCTACTTTAAGACCTGCCGTAACTCTTCTCGATCTTTTTTTTGATATTTTTTTTTAGCTTGGGACACTGTTTGAGTCGCCAGGTTCCTAACATATTTGCGGTGAGAGGCTTCTTTATTGGCGGTTGTTGTTTTACAGTCATGATTATGCGAAGGATTGCCTGATTTTTTTTATTTCGCTTAGAGAGACTGGAAGTAATGAATTGTTCCATTCCCGTGAGAATGTCAGTCGAAACCAGAATAACTACATTGTCAATATTACCGAAGACAAAACAAGAGTACCATTCGAACTCTTGAAAGAACTTGTTCATTCCTACCCAGTCCGCATTTTTATAGTGCCACAATCGACGTTTAGGCGGAACATTCCTTTGGCACGACCACGACATTAGAAATTCCGCTGTAATAAGCCGATGGTCAGAGTTTCCCAAAGGAGAACTGACGGAGATACTGTATTTCTCCGCATGAGAAGTTAAAAACAGATCCGGTAAATGACCCGTATCGTTGACCCGATCTGGTATCCTCGTAGGCTGATCTACAAGTTGTGTGAGTTGGTTTAATGCTGCAAACATTTCAGCCACCTCACCAGCCGGTGTTACGGACTTAGAATAAGGAAGCTACTTGTCATTGTGGACATTGAAATCACCTGCCACAGAAGGTAATCGTGAAAGTGCGTCAGCGTTAGCATGATGTGTGGTACTTTTGTATTTGATCGTATAACGTATATCATTGATGAAGGATAGCCCATTGTTAAATGCGTTGCAAAGTCATGACGGGTACTCTTTTATTCGGAATAAAAAAGGACGTTAATGGTTGATGATCGAAGAGACCTGACAAGTATTGATGGAATTTAGTTACTCTGTAGCTTGATAATTGATTTTTTCAATGATTGAATCGATTCTTCCTTGCGTTCACTCCCAGTAAATGGAACGTTTTTGTATCGAAGTTTGATTAATGAATGTTCGTTGACATGCGCTGGACACGCCGAAAGGTAACCGTTGGTTTTCAAATAATCCAAAAGATGTATTGATTACCATTGATTTATTCAACTCGTCTGATAATTCGATTTACAAATAGGCGTTGGTCAAATAAATTTTCGAGAAAACTTCCGAATTTTGCCGTCGGTTTCGGCTCAATCGGTGCGGCCAATCTACTAAATTTCACTGGTTTCAAAATATTTTGTTTGACCAGCCTGTTTTTTTTTTACAAACTTGTTTGACGTACGCAAAAGGCATATGGTACGACCTAATGTCAATGAAAATAAATTCAGATGTTTGGCACGCAAATTGTTAACTCGCTAGGTTAGTTTTTTGTGGTCTGAAGAATCTAAAATAGAATTTATTGAATTTTTAGAATTGGAATAATTTTTTGGATACAATATATCAAAATAAATGGCTTTAAACCAATCTAATCCCATAACGTTTATTGCTTTGTTACTATCAAAAACTAAAAGAATGCCCTTGAATGACTTATCATCTAGTGATATGATGACATCAGTAACTTATTATAGCTTCTACCACGTTGACGATGACCATAATTGTTATTATTTTTTGAAATTTCAATATAAGAATTTGTTCTAGACGACGATCGGGATAAACTTACAGTCACAAGGTAAATGATACTTATTATTGTATCCCAGGCATGATTGATTACCGCTTTATCGCCGCTGCGACAATGATGCACGAATGTTGCGGTTTATTTGACGGGTTGGACTGTGTTGATAATGATTTTTATCGTTCATCGTTGATTTAACTCGATTCACGTCGCCCGTTGATGGTTCTTTTTTAATTTCTTAACACGATTTCTTAGTAGACTCGTAAAATGTGGCAATTTCGAGAACTTTATCTAATGTCGGATTTGTGTTTTGAAGGGCACTGATACGGACCTGATTGTGTGGTTACGCTTGACTATCATATCACTAATTTTAAAACCAGCATACGAAGTGTTGCATTCAAGCTTCTGAACAAATCTTGAACAGGACCTTTTAAATTGTTTACCCATTTTCGAATTGGTTTGATTAGATTTCATTAAAATTTTATTAAATTGACATTGAGCAGCAAGGTAATTGTTTCTTTTCCAAAAAATGTTCATTAAATTTTTTAGTCAATTCTTTAAACGTTTTACTTACCAGATTTTCCGAAAACAATTTTTGTAATAATTCAATTGTTTCGTTGCCTACCAATGATAAAAATATGCTCGTGTTTGCTTATCAATCGTTATATTATTACCTTCAAAATGATGTTCCAATTGTAGAACATATAGTTTGACCATGGGACTGTTCCTTTTAGAATGAATGGAACACTGAAACCACTTGCGTATCGTTAATATTTTCAACCGGCTGTGTAACTGCTTTAAAAAAAATTTTGCTGGACGGCCAAGACTTCCTTCATAGAAATGTCATTTTGCTTTTGTAGTAATTTTAATACAGTTTCCAGCTCAGCCTTACTCATTTAGATCTGTTGATTTGTGTAAAAGATTTATTTCCCTTATATCTTCGTCGCCAAAATGTTAATGTTTTAGACTCAACGTGCATCGATTTATATATAAAAACACCGTAATCCAGGAACGTTATAAAAATGTTTATGTTTAAGCTCGGTTCATAACATCGATACAAATTTTCAAACTCCCAAACTCCCGAACTCCCGTGCTCATTTTGTATGAAGTTAAACTTTTTTCAACTCGAATATCGAAATAAAAGGTGGAATTTTTATCATATGCTGTGTTTTGATTGGTATGAGCTCGTATCGATATTTGTATCGATGCTATGAGCCGAGCTTTAAGTATAATAATTTTTATCATCGCACTCATCATAGTATAAATACATACAGTAGTACTATCATAAGCAAAAAACAGTTTACCCATAGTACATGCATAATCTTAACTAAGCATTTAGAAGGGAAATTTTGTCCTTGAACTTGTAATTATCAAGCATCATCTCTTAAGTTTTCAAATTAATTTTTTTATCAAATCAAATTATTAAATACCTTCATTATTTTCATCAAATAGTGATTTTAAAATTATAATAACATCAAAGATATTCGAAAATTGCAGGTTATGATCCTGTGATTTAGAAAAATTTAGAAGTGCTGAAACTCATTATAAGGTTTTGTAAAACTTATCGATTAGATGGAATTTCTACGACGCTCGATTTGTTTTTGCTCCATTTTTATTATTCAACACCATTTAAAACTTTGAATTTTAACTATATTCTGTGATGCCTCAAATCTGTAATACTACAGGAATTGATAGACGTTAATATTAAATTGAATATTTAATTTGATTGCTTTCAAGATAAATTGATTTTTTATGTATAATATTTAATTTATTTATAGTTTGTTGTCACTTACTATTCTGTCGTTTATATTTTTTCTCCGTAATATTACCAATTAGTGGGATAGTTGATATAAATAGGTTGAGTGGATGAAAATGTATATCTGCCAACATCTATCTAAACAAATTTACTTAATAATTAAATAGGGAAAACTACTGTCAGTCTGAATCACGTTTTGCCAATTATTTTTATTAATAGAAAACCACCATTTGGCCTGTGAACAACCATTTGGGTGATATAGTTAAGGCAAGCATAAAATTATGTACTTGTCTTACTTATGATCAAATAGGAACGAGGCTCCAGTATAGGGTGTAACCACTACACTGGACGCGGTTTCAGTCATCTCATGATCATTACGGCACATTTATATTCTATTTTTATGGTATAAGGAAAGGAAAGGAATGTCAGTAATAATAGAATTGGTCCGGTTTCTCGGTAACCAATAAACTACTGTTAGACAATCACAATTTTATTGAACTGCTCTGCATTCTGTTTTCTGTATTCTGTCATCTCTTATCAGCAACTCCAGTGTTCCACCATTCAACTGTAATCTTCAAAAAAATTCCCTAATACAAAATCTATTAATGAGCTAATTTCTGCAAGCCGTATGCTGTAAATCTACTAGCCGAAAATCTAATTTATATACACTTTATTTGACACAAAAATTAAACTTTCAAAACTTTAAAATTAATATTGCTTCGGATAATGCGAATTTTGACTCTTTCGATGCTACAATTGTTGATACTTTGGGCAATTATAAAATACAACATGAACTTTGGATAATTTCGAACTTATATGTACTCTCTTCGGATGATGTATTATTATTAAGATTGATTGAGTGAACTATTGACGTTTTATTCTAGAGAAAATATACATATACATTTTTGACATTTTATAATCATATAGTTGTTTCATAAATACAGAGTTTGATTTGTGCAACATTTACGTCAGATGACTCTACTAGACATAATTTACCATTATTAAAGACACAAACTAAATTACTGCTTAATAAATATATTATGACGACGGCGGATGTTGTTTCGTTAGTTTAATTATTCAGAAATGTGAGGTGTTTGCGAAGCAAAGCTCAATTTCGATCTGACGAGGAATCGTAATAGTTTTGTTAAAATTAATTGTCATCTCATCAGGCCATGGCGACCGAGTCCTATGTGTAATTTATAATTTACGCAAATATCTGAATAATTGTTTGTATTTGTGTAGCGATGGTCTTTATCTTTTTTGAGTCAGTGTGATCCACCAAATACTGTGGCTCATGAGCTGCTGTGATTTTATTCCTCAACTAGCACAGTTATAGTTGGGGTTTCGCTTGATTTGACGTGTCACCATTGATGTGGTTCTGTCAGATTCCTGATTTCTGACACCCTGTTGCCAATGAATATTTTGTATTGAATTTAGTCCGCCCATGAAACGGTTGGTGCTGGTTAAATTTCCATTGCTTGTTTGACTTCTCGAAGTAATTTAGTTAGTAAAAGAGTTGCATTCAACTCCAGTCGTGTGGAAGTGTTACTTTAATTTTTTGTTGGTGCTACTCTTGTTTTGGCAGCTATAAGGCTGACATTGACTTCGTTTTTATTTTTGACCTTAAGGTAGACACAGTTGGTATACTCGTGTTCTGATATGCGTAACTAAAACCATCAACTTCTATTTCTAATTTATTTGTGAAACATATCGATCTTGGAATCTTCAGCTCATTGAGAAAGATGGATATGACAATGTTTGTATATGCTAGCCATTCTTGAGCGAGTTCGTCGGAAATTGATTTCTTATTGGCCATCCTATTGGGTTGAACAATTTGGCCGTTTTATAGATACAACATTTCGTTTTTTTACTGGACCATTGTGTGTAAGATGATCTATTTTGAACTCTAAAACGTCTGTAGTACTTGTTGCCTTTTAAATTCCATATTGCTGATCAGACCTTTTGCCTGTGTCAATGATGAAGCATGCTTGTGAGCAAAGGTCAATGATACTATACTCGTACTATAGTGCCGTTGGTAGAAGAACGTAATCATTATGTTTTTATTTTGTAGCGGTGTGTAACGATGTGTTGTCATTTAATGGCACTCTTGTGTCGAGGACGTCATTAACGTGTATTATACAATTCAAAGGATAATGGCATTCTAAAGTTCAGTAAAATTTACTATTTGTCTTTATTCTACCCAATATTAAGGAACTTGTGAGGTAGAAGAACCATTTTAACCCTTGTATGTATAATCGGCTACCCGGGTAGCCATTTTGTTTTAAAATGCTCGAAATTTTTTTAGTTTCTGCAGTTTCTAGCTATGGTTCCTTGACATCCTAAAAATGATTGTTTTGGATCGATGTCTAAACAGAAGCTGGACACTTTATTTGTCGAATGGCAGTTTTTTCTGTTCTCATATTTTTACCTGCTTGTTCAATATTTGCGGTTACCTGGGTAGTCAATATAAAACATACTTTATGTATTAGTTCATATAAGTGTATTAAAACACAGTGGCTATAATTTTGTTGGTTGATATTCTAATTAGAGAATTTCAGGAATCTTGCAGTGTTCAGCACACACAGTTTCACATAGCTCTCCGTTTTTAAACGGTTACAAATCACGTAGAAAAGTTCGGCCCTTGTAAGTTTTGTTACTCGGATTATTAGCAGTATATATGTTGTGAGTGCCGCAACACATGGAAGATCAATAATATGATAAAAAAAAGCAACATGCCATCATTGGGCTCTTATTTTGTTTGTGCAATAGCTAACTAGCTTATCCTATAGTTGCATACCCCGCTTTTTGTGCTGGTATATAGTAATGAAAATTTTCTAGTGATAGCAACAATATCACACTTTTATTATTTTTTAGAATGTAAGAGCAGCTGGTCCGGTACTTCTGGCTTATTTTTTATTAATGTACCAAACAGTTGATAAGCTTCAACTCATTATTAGGCAGTCTTGTGTTTTTGTTATCAAATCTCAAAAACCTGCTTAGTTCCCAGAAACGAATCAACCTCATACTATAGTGCAATACAAAGGATTTGAAATCGTTTCTCCCAAAATGTTTGTTCATTGTTTGAATGGTGAAGTTCTGCGATTATCAAAGTTGCTAGGTTTAGGCATTTAATTCCTCTTCGGTTAAAATTTTCCATAGTAGCTCTAGTTTATTTTGAATTATTTCCGTTATATTTTTCATTAGTAGTCTTTGCTTTCCGGTTTGTTTAGTTTAGTGTATGAGAATGTAAGACATCAAGTAACAAAATAAACACATAAACGTGCCTGCGATAGATAACATATTGGTTAATTATTGAGGACCTCTTTCTTGACTACTTATAATATGCTGTGTCTCCAGGTTTGTCTCTGTATAGGTTTTCACCGCCAAATTATGCCATTCTTCTCTTTTCAAATATATTGGGGCCTTATCTTACATAGTTTTACTCATTCGCTTCGGTCTGGTTATTAACAATTAAATCATTTTCCTGGCACACCTCAATTTTTACTGAATTATCTTTACGTCATCTTCTAAGGTCAAATTTTCATTATTTCTGTCCAGTGATGTAGGTAGCAATTATCTCCAGTGCAATTATCGACTATGTAGGCAACACAAAGTTAAAGAAAACATCCAATTACGTAATTATTGTTTAACCGTTTTGATTATAAACGAAAAATATGTCTATATGTCCGGTAGGCTTGCCACCATTGAAAAATGCGTACATTTTACCATTGTGTAAGTCCAAAACATCGACATATCCATTTTGGCAAATCTTGACTTATGAAATATCTTGATAAAGCTGGTCAAATAGTTATAGTTCTATCTATAGCATATAGGCAATAAAGGCAACCATCTCACCGAAATTTGATCTATTACAAAATTCCATTTATTTTTATCGACGTTAAAAACGTCGTAGTGGCGTTAAAAACGTTACAGAAAAATAAATTATCATTAAAAATTTACCATCGGCCCTCTGTGATAGTTCCATATCACCCTCGTTATAGTTCGCCTTGGTTTTCGGTGGTTACTTCGAACGTACTAAATGAACTCGATTCATTTTCTTTATAGCAATTTCTTTTAGTTCGTTGAATTCAGTAATTGGATTTTTGTTTGTAAAGGCGCGAGTAATATTTCGGAAATGGCGCATCTTTATTGTCTTCTAAACTCTACATACCCCATATAGTCGTGATTTAATTAGGCGAATCTCCACTTGATCATTATAGGAATGACTCATTTATGCACCCTGCGTCGGTCTTACGAACAAATTGGCATTTATCCTCCAAACATCAGTTTTGTATCTGTCGTTATTCTGCAATTTGAGGTGTTCGTTTCAACGTAATAGATATTTTTCTAAGATCCTCGTCCATTAGCTGCTTAGCACCAAAGTTATCGCTTTCCTCTTCTTCTGTACCGTTTGTATTCCAAATCAGCAACACCGCATGGTTTATTTGTACTTCTGGTCGATAATCGATGACAAAATCATAATCTGCTCGTTTTAGCCACCATATTGAAATTTCTGGTATTTTTTTTTTTGTTGAACAAGATTGTAATGACGCACAATCGGTTATCATCGCGCCAATGATGCGACGAAAGCTAAACCTGCCAATGAATGGTACTTCTGTTACATTAGGTTGTCTGTCTACTTAAATAAGCCACATGTCGTGTTTTTGATCTGCAACAAAATTCCACCTAACCCTTTCGATCAAGCATTGGTAACCACTTCATATTCTAAATTATGGTTCCAAAAACTGTAGTCGTATCTAAGATCTGTTCTTCGGCTTTGGAAAATTTACATTGGCATCTATTTTTGATCTTCCGGGTGTAACTCGTGATTCTGATACTTTATGTCCTAAAAATTGTGCCTTGCGTTTCTACCAGATTAATCGCTACCTAGTATTATCTTGATGATAAATCAAAAACGGCGAAACTATTAGCCCCGAATAAACGTTAAAGTAGATCTTCCATAATCGCTAAAGCGGATTCACCATTATAGAGTTTACTCGTCGATAATCTACTTACATTCTTTCCTGTTTTCTTTTTATTATTATTATTATTTTTCTTTTAACATAACCATTCGACCATCTTTACACGTTCTCCACCGTACTGTCGTTTTTTCTATTTTTTCCCTTTGTTATACACATTCGAGGGTCGCATTCTACAAAATAAGATAATTATTTTGCTGGTGGAGGACATTTTTGTGTTCGTGGAGGATGTAGGCAATTTCTTACGAAAGGAGGACTGTCCTCTACAAAGGAGGACGGGTGTCAAGCTACTACCCAGGTAGCCGGTTATATAACAACGTCCCAGGGTTAACTAAGTGTGGTTTAAAGTAATGCTAACAATTTGATCATAACTACAAATCATTGCACTTACCAGTGAAGCACAGAAATTTTATTAAATGTTCTCCAAAAATGCACTTAGATGCTTTAATGTTAATACTGTAGTCCGAAAGTCGTTTAAACTGAATTCCTTTGATCTACTACCCACTAAAATATCGTCAAGATAAACAAAAGCAAAATCTAATTTGTTATAGTCACTTCATCCATGAACCTTTGGAAAGTTTGACTTGCACGAAAATAATTTCAAACCTAAACAGTCAAATGGGAATTTGACCCAAATTATTAATTATAGTTATGACTTTTTTGTAAAAGCATTCAAGCGATGGTATTCAAAATGTACATGTATTCAAAGCTTCTTTGGAATTAAATTTACTGGAAAAAAAAACAGAAGAAGATAATGGAAGGCATATAACGATTTAAGCCATATACTGAATTTCATTTTAAGCAATATTATATTGAAATCTAACGAATCTTCGGGACCCAGAAAACCTTGAGTTGACCTTATGTGATTATTTTATGTATATAAATTTTGTTAGGACTTAAGCTTCTATTATAGGTTTATAGGTATTGCATCTGCCATTAAGGTAGGTATATGGTATAATTTTTGGACGAAACCCGAGTTCGAGATCTACAGAAAAATTGGTTACTGTGTCAACTAGAAAAATAATTTTGGTTTCAGAACCAAAAAATACACGACGAGAACTGACTGGCGAGGTAATGATAATTGGTTCTTGCACCTGTAGGAACCTGCTTTACATTTATGTGATTTATCTCCATATTTCTAATGGTATCAACTATAGCGTAAGGTTTACGTATTACGGGATTTAGTTCGAAATCTTTTGAAAGTGGACGACCTCTCAAGTTTAAACGTGATTCGAATCTATTAAGCCATGTTCTATCTCATTTATAGAAAATAAAACCTTGTCAATGTTATAAGATCAGCTAAAATTTAATGTGAATGTTTGAATTTGATTGATTCATTCACTGAATGGGTTAATTGAAGGATTTCTTAGTCCCTAAATGTTATCGGTTAATCAAGCATTTTTTTTATATCATCACTATATGACTAGCTATAAGTATTACAGTGATTTTTGGATGTAGAAAACTAATCCACAACTTTCGAATGTGATCTTGCATAATACTCCGATAGCCATTTGTATGAGTTGCAAATAAAAACGAGTCCCTTTAGTAAATTCCACCAAGTTTCTACATTATTTCGTTACCTACTACTGTAATTGGCTCCACTATTATATTGACTTCAGCTCTTAAAGTTCCAGGTTGATCTTACGTATAGATTTTTTTTCGTACATTGGTGTTTCGGACAATAATTGGTCGCTCATTTGATTAATTGGGTCATTTGATTGATTTTGTGACACATTATATTCATCATAAAATGTAGGCCCAATATGCTGTTGTCGGTAATTGCCACAAAAAAAATCCTCACATGTGATAATTAATATTAAAGTGAACGTATTAGTCATAAAACGGTTAACTCAATTGATTTGTAATCAATTACTGACAATGTCATTAATGACATACCTTTCTTTCCCTACCCCACAAAAATTTACTAACTATTGGTCGCCAAGGTGTTTGTAACCGGGTCGATCTCAATAATTTAACTAATATCCTGCCTTTATACTTCCAAGTATATGTAAAATCGGGTGTACGGTGGGCCTGGCCAACTCCGGGAGATCCTGTTTAATGCTTGTCCATACATTATAAATCAGTAAATAATATTAAAATGATGCCTAATATCATTATTAATGGTCTCATAAAACTAAAATTTAAACCAACTGTATTAGCACGATAAATTCGTTAAATACTTCCAATGAATAAACCATCCAAATATAAATAAACTTTTCTGCAAAATGATGCAAAATTCTGCCACTTGTTTCCATATACAACAGCATTAATTTTAAGCTGTCTAAAATAATTTGCCACCCGGGTAAATTCGTTTAAATACAAAATATGTAACCAATCAAAATTTGCATATTTTTTTTTATTAATTTATCACCGTTCCTGGTGTCCTATTTTGCCATTCCATATCGAAAAATTAATTTACATTTTTGCATATTTACCATTCCCCAAAGCCTTTCTGCCATTCATGCGAAATTACATTGCAAAAGCACAAAAATTATAAAATAAAAAAACCTGTTGGTAGTTTTTGCCATCATGACATGACGATCACAAATTTATAAAATAATATATTTATTTTATTTGTGGTGATTACAGAGTGCACCAAGAATATCGGGAACGATTTAGTAATAGTTGTTTACCATAGATTTTTACGGTTCCGATCCCGCGCTTGTTCTTCGTATATTTTTCTATAACCCGAAAAAAACTAGCCGCTCTCTACCCCGAGCAGCCATGATCGCCGACAGCGATCTCTGTATCTGCAAAATTGCTGTTTTCCTCTCAAATATCGCTGAATTATCCTTTTATTATTGGGTCACCGAACGTGACCGAGACAACCTACTCGATATCCTGATCAAATTTCTGATCTATTGGTTGAAGAGAAATCAATAAATTTCGTCATCGTCGTGTTTGGGGTCAGATATAAAGCGCATGAATCTATTTTCAAATGTCATATGCCGCGAGTTTTCATACTCATTCGTCATGGTTCAACTCTTACACTCATACATGACAACGAGTATGATAAACACCTTGTAGTGGCCGTAGGGCATACATAGCATGGTTAACAGTGACAAGACGCGCGTATATATCCCTTTACACTCAATTATGATAATTGCAGACATTGCAAAGTTGGCCATAAGCTTTTTTGGTAGATTAAATCATTCCAACAGAATTACAGGCCAAAGTTGTCCCTTTTACTAAAATCTTTTAAAAGATTTTTCAGACCATACTTTTACAATTCGTGGTAGGTGGTTATAGCCCAACGAACAATTTTACACACAAGTGATCGAGCCGGTGTAAGTATCTCGTAGCTCCTGTCTTGCGATATTGCGAAAAGTAGACTCAAATTTAAAATATTTTCAATTTGGCATAAGAGAGCTGCCATCTCTTGAAAGGTCAAATTTACTTTATTTGACATGGATTTCTTTAAATGAGTCTTAACCGACTTCACCGCGGATCCCTATAGTCCTCCCATGTTTTACAATTTTTCTGCTGATAGATTTCCCATTAGCTGACTTTGTTTGCGTATTTTACTCAAATTATGCAATCCTTCAAAAGCGATCTTATCTTTGTTAGCGATCTTATCCAGCATGGAGATTTTTATGGTGTATTTTTCTTATCAGTTTCTCAGTGTACATATTATCGGGGGTAGTATAATAGGATGTCGGCTGTTGTAGTTGCAATCAGCATTGTCTAGTCGACCATTTACTCGTAGTATTCGCATCGCGTCGATGAAAGCAGCCAACGATAACAATATTGAGTTACTTTTGACCATCCTGCACTTTCTCAAATTGGCAATTTCTATCTGGAAACGATCATTTTGCAACCAAGTAAGACATATAATCCTTGCATATTCTATATCCTTAGACGTTATTTCACAAAGCTCTCTATGTTTCGGGTTTCGAATTCTCAAATTGGGTAAGTAATTGCAAGTTAGACTTTCTTTCAAAGAGAGTACTTAACCAACCACCATGCACTGTAATTTGGAGAGCGCATTCTGTTCGGTTGCGCTTACTAGATTTTCTGGCAATCTCCCTTTGGTTAGATTCGGAACTTTTTTCGTCTAGCGACAACCTGAGAATATGTGGCTGCCTCAACCACTCAGGACCACACCACCACTACTATAAATTCACCAACCATTCTGATGTCACTCCTCTGGATCCGTGGGCAGCTGGATGGTCAGAGGAGTTCACATGAGACCAGTGCTGCCGCAGAAATTTTTCTAGAATGTAACTGGTTTGATTTGACATAAATGTCTTCCAATTTGCGGGATACGTTGAAAGCCAGGCAAGCACGATAGTTGAATCAGTCCATGCATAATATTTAGTCTCCTGATTTAATGTTTCTTTTACGCTCTATGTCTGCTGTGATGGTTATACGATGACATCGAAATTGCAAAAGCGTAGCCCATAGTTAAGGTTTAATATTAGGGCCTATCAACAATATGTTCTTCAATGATGCTCTGCTTGTCGTCTTACTCGAGCCATCAAAATCAACCCTCACTTTTGTTGTTTCACTTGTGTTTTTCACGACGGCTAGGTGGGACAAACAGAATGATACAATGCTTGTATTCATTTGTTCGGTGGGTACTTTTACCATTACATATTCCCTTATCTGTTGTATGTATTGACTTCGAAGCTTTTCATCCCTCGCCGACTTACATTCTGAAACCAAAAATCGTTTGATAGCTACTATAACCGAATTTCCAAGTTCCAGTGATGCTTCACGAAAGGAAAGCCGAAATATGTACCACCGTTATCGCCCGATCCCCCTCGATGAGACCTCACCCGCCGTTATACCTTTAATGTTTATGTTTGCTCTTTTTATTTGTACAGATATACGTTGCATGCAATCTTCTGATAAGAAAGAAGATTGTGAACCGAAGTCTAGTAACGCCTGACATTTGTTGTAGTCTTCCGAACCGATCATTAACGGTAATAAAAGCAGTGGGTATAATGGGCGCAGACATGGCTCGCCGTCGGTTGCACCACACCATTTCTGAACAACCTTGGTTTCTTCTTGATCTTCAGGGTGTATTGTTATATTATGTCGTCACCTACACTTTCTGCAATTATAATTAGATCGTCATATGATCGCTTGATGTGTGCAAATTAAGGAGTATCCTAAATTCTAAAAGCCTCAGTATGGATAGCCTTTCAAAATTGTGTAATGTTTAGGCTAATTCAAAAATTTGCTAAAATCTCAAAAAAATCATGAAAGTTAGCAAATCAAAATTGTAAAATATTTAAGCAAATTTAAAAGTCTCCAAAACTCTCTTAAACTCATAATGGTTAGCCAATCAAAATTGTGAAAAAATTAGGAAAATTTAAAATTTAAAATTTAAAAGTTTTGAAAAACTCATGGTGGTTACCACAATTCCACAATTATACACGTTTGTCCCATAAGAATTGTCAAATATTTAGGCAAATTCAAATGTTTCCAAAATTCTTACGAAATTATGAAAGTATTGTTTCGGCAAATTTAAAAGTCTACAAAAATTATGTGAAAAAATTTTAAAGCAAATTTAAATATCTCCCAAATTCGGAAAAACGCATAATGGTTAGCCTGTCAAAATTGTGTAATTTCAAGGTAAATTAAAAAAGTCATTTAAAAGTCTCCAAAACTCTCAAAAACTCTTGGTACCTATCAAAACTGTGAAATATTTAGGAAAATTTAAAAGCCTCCAAAGTTTTGAAAAACTCATGGTGTTTACCACAGTTAAAATGTTTGTTCCATAAAAAATATCAAATATTTAGGCAAATTCAAAAGTCTCCAAAATTCTTAAAACTCATTACGGTTAGTCTATCAAAATTGTATAATGTTTAGGCTAATTTTAAACTTTCATAAAATCTCAAAAAATCATGAAAGTTAGCCAACCAATATTGTAAAATATTTAAGTCTCCAAAATTCTCAAAACCTCATAGGTGATTAGCGTAGCAAAATTGTGAAATATAAATTAAAAAGTCTCCAAAACTCTCTAAAACTCAGGAAAATATACAAGTCTCCAAAGTTTTGAAAAACTCATGGTGAGTATCACAACTACAAAATTATCTGTCCCATTAGAATTGTCAAATATTTAACCACATTGAAAATTTTCAAATATCCTCAAGAAAGTATGAGACTATCAAAATTGTGTAATGTTTCGGCAAATTTTAAAGTCTACAAAATTTATGTGAAAAAATATTAAAGCAAAGTCAAAAATCTCCCAAATTCGGAAAAACGCATAATGGTTATCCTACCAAAATTGTGTTATTTCAAGGTAAATTAAAAGTCTCCAAAATTCTCAAAACTCATGATGGTAGCCTATTAAAATTGTGAAAAATTAGGGAAAATTTAAAAGTCTAAAAAATCCTTAAAACTCATGGTGGTTATCACAATTAAACAATTATCCACGGTTATCCCTTACAAATTCTTTAAACTCATTACGGCTAGCCTATCAAAATTGTGTAATGCTTAGGCTGATTCAAAACTTTCCTAAATTCTCAAAAAATTATGAAAGTTAGCCAATTAAAATTGTAAAAGATTTAAGCAAATTTAAAAGTCTACAAAATTCTTTAAGAAATTATGAATGTTTCGGCAAATTTAAAAGTCTACAAAAATTATATGAACAAATATCAAAGCAAAGGTAACAATTTTCCAAATTCGAAAAGACGCATAATAGTTAGCCTTTCAAAATTGTGTAATTTCAAGGTAAATTGAAAGTCTCCAAAATTCTCAACAACTCATGATTGTAGCCTATTAAAATTGTAAAAAATATTTTGGCAAATTCAAAAGTGTCCAGCATTTAAAAAAATTTATGATTGTTCTCGTATCAAATTTATGAATTAATTAGGCAAAATTTAAAGCTTATTTAATATATAACCAAATTTTAAAGTCTCCAAAATTCCTTTTGGAACTTTTATTAGTATTACGCTTTCAAATTTTTTTAATTGTTTAGGCAAATTCCAAAGTATTCCTAGTTTCTTAAACAAAAAGTTTACTATTTATTTGAAAATCAAAAGGCATAGATTTGAGCATCATCGCACGATCCTTTAATACATACTGCCTGCGATACTTGAGCACTTGAAGATTTAAAGGAGCAGTTTTGTATTCAAAACGGCTAAACTCTCGGAAACTTTCAAAGACACATGTTATGTCAACGTTCCGAAACTTTTACTATATCCTGTATGTACAAAACATATCGCTAGAAATGAAAAAATGATATAAAAATTTCCCGTTTTACGCAAAAAAAAATATTTACAAAATAATATTCCAGCCCACCCCGTGTGACTCTCACTTTAGTTATTTACCCTACATACATAATATCTCTATATAGTTTTGCTTCTGTTTTTATTTTTTTATAAATGTATGTGTAAATGTGAGAGTATGGGAAAAGGTTCCATTAAAAAATTTACCAAGTCTCATGTGTGTACGTGTGTGTAGGGTTATGTTGGACGGGTGATATGGGTAATATAAAATATTGGAATACGCATATCGTGATGTAGGGTGAAATGTATTTCAACCAACAACCAAAAAATAAAAAAAACTTATCAAAGATGGTGAGTAGGGTGGCGCGCGAATCAAAAATACCAAAAAAAATCATAAGATGGTTAGATGCTTCTTTGTTCTAAATATTGAAATGGTAAATAGTAGAATAAGGATTTTTAGGAGTTGATTTTTTGGTAAACAAAATACCCTTCTCGAAATTTATATAGACGCGCGGGGTTAAAAAGTGGTTTCTATATGTTAACATGGCCGTGCACAATATATTTTTATGTTTATTGGTTTATTTGTTGCTCGTGTATTTTAGAGGGTGGGAGGGCGATGTGATTTCCGGAAAAATAAACAGATGTTTCGTTATTTTGGGAATTCAATTGAATTTATGATAAAAGCTCATTGAAATTTATCACCAACGTCTAAAGATATTGCAACATTTTTTGTGTTATTTTGTGGTTTTTTAATCGTACGATTACTTGTATTTATACCGTATAGTATTATCGATTCATCGAACCGTATAAATATTTTTTTTACGATTTACTATGAAACGTAATTAGATTCGAATTGAAACGTTCCTAAAAAATATTGGGTTGCTTTTTTTTTACCTAATCCTACCGTGGTTCGTTCACATAAAAATAATTTAAATATTTTATAAATTTTCTTTTTGACCGGAAATTAAATTTTTCGCATTTTTCATTAAATTTTTTTATATAGAAAATGTACATTTCCTATCAAAATATTTCAACTTTTCGTTTTAACGGATTTTAAACGTTATGTGCTAATTAATCGAATTGCTTCCATATAGATTCGAATCAGACATTTCATTGATAACTGAAATAGCCCATACTGTGATATTTTTCATCTTTTGATGTTTCCAGGGTTAAGAAATTTGCGCAAAATATTTCCGAGGACAAGGTATTTTGACAAAATAAGTCTTTTGGTAATTTACATCACAAAAAGGTTTCTTCCAAATGTCAAAGAAAAAGCATCGATCTCGCAACAAAAAGGTTTAAATTCTGGTCCCACATGGTTAGATCTGAAGGTGCAATGCAGTTCATTGATTTGTTTAGTGAACTGCACTCATTACTGGGTTGTTGCTTTTTATTTATCAAGTCACTTGATGTTTCTTTAATCAAATACTGCTTTGTAGTGCAGGACTTTTGTGCAAAAGTAGTTAAGATTCCAATAGAAACGAAATTATACAGGGTTGTAGTATTATTTGAAGACAGTATTTTTAATAAAATTCCGACCCCTAAAGTTGAGCCAACCCTGCAATCAGGGTTGCAATAACCAATTTTAGGTGTTTAGATTGAACACCATGTGAGATTGAATTTGTCATCGTTGAGCTAATTTGCAGGCTTGTGCGATATACCCTTTACGAAATAACTGCATTTTATTAAGAAACCAACCTTCAAAGAAACCACGATAAAAAAATTAAAAAATTAATATCAATATTTTATTATTTCAAACTATTAACTTTGATTATCAATATCATTTAGACCTTATTTGCTTGTAGTATTGTTGCATGGTATTCCACACATTGTCGAGCACAGCATTCCTAACCACTTACATTCGCATCTTGGTGCATTGCGTAAGACAGTTGCAAAATATCAATTTGAGCAGATGTCCTGGAGCCGGTGACAGGTCACTTGGAATAGGCAGCAAACTATTTTTGACAAATTTCCATTCCCAATCTGTTGGTAGCTAAGCATTTCCCACTGCAGCTGCTTTTGTTGGTGGGAGACAATCTAAATCGAATTTAGAATGTAACTGCAGATTACCAATTACTCTGTTGTAAGCAAGATATCTTGCTTCTTCTAGTAGAGTCTCTTTGGTGATGTTATATAGTCTACATATCAAATGCACTCCACTGGCTGCAATATTCACCTTCATAGCACTCGTTTGCAAAAATACTTGCACGTCGGCCCTCAGTTCTGCATTGGCCTGCAAAAGCTTGAATGCTTTTAGTTTTCTTTCCCTGTATAATGCTGAGGTTGTATCGCATCCGGTAAAAGCATGAAGAACTGGAAGCAGAATGGTTAATGAAGACACCCGTATCTTCTCTGCTGCTATATCTTACACAGTCTTCGATTTGAGGTAAAGAAGCCAAATTGTTTGATGTGCTCGTGAACATAAATATACAAGCAGCACGAGGATGTCCGAGTCCTCTGCATCAACTTCCACCTGATCCCCACGATTTGCAAAGCTCACAGCTATATTTGCGATAGCGGTACCTGCGACATATTCCGCCTGATGTGTTAGTATGTTCAAAAAATGTAGGTGTTGCTTCAATTTGCCGATGAATTTCGATTTATAACCATCAATCACTACCGTTGTGTTCGTGCCATAATGTTTTAAAACATAATCACCATACATTTTTAAAATCGTGCCATATATCGCTGGCTTTGGCCATACTACCGAGTGAAGCAACATTTACAACATATTTGCAATTTGTTGGAAAATTGATCCTACCAATGTCAGCTCTTTTAAACATGGTTTTATTGTTCGATTTTGTTCCCTTTCGTAGGAGACCGTCATTGAAAAGGAAAGGTGGAGCTAAAGTTTCGTTTCATTCTTGATTTGTATTCCCTGAACCTGAGCTGCAATTGGAATAATTTGTGTTTTCTGGCGTAACCGACGTCCGCAAAACTCTTATCTAATGTATTATGCAGCAGCATTTCACCTTTATCAAAAGCACTATCACAGGTGATGTTGGAATCAGCAACAAATCCAGTTGACAAGATCACCACCCCGATTCCGAAATGGGTTATGTTGTTGAAGCCATGAAATAAATTTGTTTTTGTACAGATTGTCTCTTGCTTTCCTACTGCCTCGCAGTTCAACATATTGTTCGGAAATAATTGATGATTGTCTTGTAAAAGTTTCCATCGCGGATATCACAAGCATGCTAATGGGCGGAGAAACGATTCATTTTAAAATGGTGTCATCGGTAACGCGCCTAGTGCTCGAGATATTCTTCAGGTCCCTCCAAATACCGCTGCACACTTTTTCTTCTTATCGAAAAGTATTTTTTGGAATTTTTTTGTACTTTTCATCGGTTAGCTGGTTGCTACCAAATTTGGTTTTAAATGATTTATTCAAATCAGCAGGTTCCTTTAAGTAGTATTCACCGATTAAATCTACATCATTGCCACTGAATTCCCTTAGTTTTTCCTGCAGATCGTTTAATGCAAATTGACATTCATTACATTGTTTTATGAAAGCACACAAAACTTCATAACCCTCACGACAGTTGTCATTTATGGGGTTTCCTCTGGACGGATTAGTGGTCACTTCTCTAAATTTTGCAATAGCATTTCAGATGATATCGTGTATTTTGTGTTTACAAATTAATTGACCCACCAATCCGTGTACTAGTGATACTTTCCCATGCGCCATTGCGTTTACAACAAAGATCCAGGATAGTTTGGGGCATTTCGGTTGATTGCACAACAATAACTTGCATGTACCGGCTTACATTCTTGGAGTCAATCTCTTGAATCACTTCGCCACAAAATGAACAATTAATTTTAAAATCAAATGATGGCACACTTGATCTTACATTTTTTTGCTGGTTGCGATATGATTATGATAGTGTAGTTTTTCCGACATTCTGATAAAATTTCTTCGACGTTCTTCAGCTTTTTCCACAAACCATCATTTCTTTATTTTGAGGCTTCGATTAAGTTACCAATTCCTTATTTCACCACTGTAGAGTCCTTTTTCTGCATACACTTATTACAAATATTTTTATTTTCCTGCATTACAAAATTTACACTTTTCTGACAACTTTACCCTTTGAAGTTCAAAATTACACTGAATAATATTGCCATGAATCAATACCTGTATATAGTATTCAACAATATTGTTCGGTTTATAATCCGTGCGATATTACACGTAATTAGCATGGATCAGCCCGTAAAATGATGGAAAGCGCACATCTGCTAGTACACAGGTAACAAAAAATGTTGCATAATAAAAGATTAGAAAGGTCTTTTTTTTTCAAATACACAAAGGAGAAACCCAGAATGAGAGTACCTGCTTATCGATTTTTTTTTTAAATATTTCACTTCGGGTGGGTTTTTAAGGAGTTTGTTTTAATAATATATAGTATTTAATATTTTGTTATTAAATAATCACCAATTCTCAGATAATTCCGCATACAAAGCTAGTTTCTAAATCGTTTATACCCAAAGTTATAGCCATTTTAAGAATCTCAAAAATTCCAAAAAAAAAAATGAAATAAAAGTAAAGTACCGTTGTTTTTTTTTGCTCAACACATAGAGGTGAAGACTTTTCTGAAAAGCTGTGCCAAAGTATAAGGAACAACATTATATTAGTTAAAAGCTTATTGGAGCCCTGTTTTTGTTTCCTGGCTTATTGTTGATCCAAGCGATTGGTAAAAGATTTTCTATAGGTTATATTCTTTTGATTGAAAATAAGGCTCCTTAGACCACATGTCAACTTTTGTTTGCTTTTTATGATAGATAAAGTCAACTGTGTGTCACTTGTATATAAGTTTTTATCTTTGGGTTGAACTTGAATTCCAAAATCCTGGTTTTACCTGGCTTACTATTTTTTGAAAGGTTGATACTGTACTCTAAGATAATATTTCAGCTACCAATATTCACTAGCTACTTTCTTCTCTCCTAAACTTTATAAAGGTTCATCCTTCATCGCAATTAGTTACAAATTAGGCCACTCAGACTTCAATGATGTAGTTAAAATAGTAGTTTCGTCATTCGGTTATCATTTTTTCGCAATTAGGGAACTCAACTCGTCTGTTATCGCACGTTGACAATTTTAACTCTTTGGAACCAAAAATAAATTGAAACTCTGTGCTACGGTTTTATGCATGAATATGTTTCACTTAAACATATATTATGAAACCAGTCAAGGCCGCATCGTACTTTTATCTTCTGCATGTTGAAACCTGACTGCGCACATCGGCCGTATTGAATGGTTCAGTCAAATTTAGTTTTGGCATGTCATTAAATAGAATTATAATATCTGCGGCCATGTATAATTCAAAATAAATTCTTCACAATTCTACTGCAATTTACGTTCACATGTAGATGCGATAAGTGCCAGCTAATTATTTTGTAATTTTATTTAAACTAACATTTTATATAAAGAAAGTCTATTCACGACGATAAATGACAAGAAGAAGTGAAAATTTGATGCTGAAAGATCTTTAGCATCAAATTTTCGACGATTTTCATCTGGTACTTTAACAAAGCATTTAGCTTCAAAATTTTGAAAATTTTGTAAATTAGGTAAAAGTTTCCATGCCATTCTTCGTACGGTGTCTTCAGTAAATCTCTTGCTGGTAATCAGTTTTGAACCAAATTAGGCATGGTAACGGCTTGTCCCCAATACTTATTATCGAGTTTTGCACTAATTATCATACATCTCGGCATTTCAATGAGTGTACTAGTGTACACCCATTTTGCTGTGGACTATATGGTTCAGTTCTTTGTATTTGAGCTCCTTTTTGATTAAAAAAATTTTCAAAAATTTTACTGATATAAAAATCATCAATAAATTTAAGAATATATTTCTTCCCAGATGGTGTGATCGTTTGCATCGGTCCACAAACATCAGTACGTATTAGTTCCAAAACAGATTTTGTATTATGTTCAGATTTCTTTGGAAATGTAATTCTGGTCATTTTTTCTTCGAGACAGATTTCACATTTTGATGAAGCGTTGCACTCCTTCGTACATTTTCCAATTTGAACTCCATTTCCAAAACCGCTGTCTGCCAATGTTTTGATTTCTTCAACGTCAAGATGGCCTTAAATGGCATACCATTTATGTATACACAGCCATTCCACACGAAACCAGACACCCAGAAGGGGGCAAGGTGTGCAATTATTTTGAAATTGGGGGAGTTGGTTAGTCTAGATAAAAAAAAATATAATTTGAGTTCTACGCAGAGTTCTGTTATAATTCGTTTGTTTTAAAAGTGAACGTTGACATCTTTCAATTACGTGTATCTTAAGTATTTCTTGTCAGATTTTCACGTGCTCGTTGAAAAGACAATTCTACATATATAAATAAACGTATTAAAAATTTGGTGTTAACGTACAATATATCCTTTAAATTTCAGTTTTTAATAGTCTTTTGCTGAAAAATCGAGCTGTTCCCCGTTTTATTTATTTTTTTTTATTTTCATCGTAAAGCAGTGTATTGCAGTTGTCGTTATTTGATCAGCGTATGGTTGCTGGAGGCTGGTTTTCATCGCATTACGTTTGAAAGCACCTATAATTCCATCGCAAGGGCCTATTCCATGAGATATTGCAAAGAAGTGCCACGTAGTGTCAAAACCATGACTTGCCTTGTACTGACATAGTTGGTAGAAATTCTTTTTGTTTGTGTACTGCCCGCCAGCTTCATCGGAAAAAAATATTATTTTCCGTATGGTGCTAAATCGTTCAATCAGGAATTTAAACAGCTCCTGTTGAAACTGACATACAGGTTTGTAATTGTGTTTGAAACTTTCTGGAATTATTAGAAGGCTTTGGTGTTGCAGTATGTCATTATCGTTCTTGTAATAGACAGCAAACGGATAATTTATTCATTGTGCATTGGCCCAGTGCCAGCCTTGGACAGCCTTCTACATAAAAGCAAGCAAAAACAGTAATAATAAATAGTAATAAAAAATAAACAAATTTGGGGAAAAACAAAAATTAAAATGCAAATTATACTTACTTGAACGACAAAGGAGTAGTTCTCGGAGAAATCGCAGATAACAATGAGCTCATCTTGTTGCAATAGTTGTTTCCACGTAGCTAGATATTCAGCTTGCTGCTTTGCTATAAAATCATTAGGTATCAAGGCAGCCTGCTTGCTGAATTCTGCTATGAAAACATCCGCTGATATTTTTTCTGAGTTTGTCCTTTCTTAAAAAATAGAAATAAATGTTTAATTAACTATTTTGATTTATTCACTGTTTGTAAAACACAATGTTAAGTTTATTATCTTCCATAAGATGACTAAGGCGATTCTCCATTTTTAATACTCCAGGACAATTTTCGCAAATATTGAAGGATTAGACAGGATTTTATTTTCTTCCACAAGCCTCTTGGAGAGCAACGCTAAATGCATTGTAGTGTTGAACTCCTTGACAATTTTTCACGCTGACCATGATCGTGGAAGAACTAACAGAATTTTTATTTTAAACTCTCTATCGGAGTCTTCAACAAATTTACCTTTTAACTGGTTCACCATCTCATTTTTACTACTAGGTATTTCAGTTTCAGTTGCAGTGGAGTCCAACGATGTAAAAAATGTTACTTGCCAGTTTCTTTGATATTTAGTAAATTACACTACGACACTATGACTATGACTTTTTAATTTTGTCTATGATAATCGATTGTCTATCGGTAATAGAGGAATTTTATTTAATTCATTCATACAATTTTTTTTGTCCAAAAAATCAAATAATGTTGATGATGCTAATGATATTGACGATGGTTAGGATGACAATTAAGATGACAACTGTGATGTTTGCGCAGTGAAAACATCAACCATGTTAACATTTTCTGGTCTTTCTACTCTGTAACGGATCGAAATGTGAGTCCCATTTGTGTCATCACAAATGACACAAGTAGGAGCCACACTCTGAGGGCGTTAACAGAAATTCTCCCAGCAGAGGTCTTGCTGCGGTATAGTAACCGGCTAGAGCTCAGGAGCTGATGGGGTGGGGTTTGCAAGGCGTACTTGGGAGCTGAAATAATCTCAAGGAAACAGAAAGATTAGAAGGCGGCATCACTCGAACAAGTCTCGGCACGCAACCGGCCTTGTAACCACATCACGATAAGAAAAATATCACAAAAAAAATATTTTTAATTTATTACAATTACTTTAATAAATTAGATAAATAACGGTAAAAAACAATCAAAACGAATTTGAGAAACAAAAAAAACTTAAATAAATTCTCAAATAACTTCTTAAATAATTATTTTAACCAAAAAAAAATCCTAAAAAACTTAACTAAACCAATTGGATTAAAACTTAATTAATAAAACAAAACAAAATATAAATATTTTAAATAAATAAACAAAAATAATAATTATAATAAAAAAAAACTTAACGAAATTTTAGCCATTGTTTTTATAAATGCCGCCATGTCTATTTTTGTTCTCCTCATGTTTATTATGTCAACCTCAACGTAATTATCATCATAAGGTCTTCCCGGAATTTCAGTTGCACATCCATACAAAATTGGAAACCATCTTTGCCGTGGTAAAATTTTCATTTTCTTAAAGGTTTGAATTATACACTTGTTTCGTAGTGGTGCTCTCATTGGCAATTATAAATTCGTGGCCACAAATTTCCTTACGCTGGTTTTGATGTTGTTGCGGTGATAATAATATTCTTCCGGATACAATCCATAGTCCAATTCACTGATTTACAAAATTATTTACAATTTATTTACTTTTTTTAAATTTTTTAATTTGAAATTTTAATCTTTAATTTCTAAATTTTTACTTTTCAATATGTTTTTTTTTTGTTTTCTTCTTACAACCAAAAAATTCTCAAATTTCTGATCCAATTGATCACGAATAACACCAAAACATGACTTTATATACCTACTCATAACCCGTTACACAATTAAAAAATTAATGTAGGGGAAATGAGTAGGTATACAGCAACACTTAAATTAAAAATAAATTAAATATAAAAAAAGAAGACCGGCCTGGACAACATATAATGATTTTTGGTCCCAGGGGAACAAGCACAAAAGTCGCTCGTTACAACTCTTTCGGCAGATATTTTCGTAATTTCCAGACGGCAAGTGTTTCATGGTACCTGGTACCAAGGTAATATTTAGACCCGCTGCCATATCAACAATATAACGTGTTACTGGCCGAGTTGGTTTAAAATTGTGTTTACTATGTCTGTTGTGTTTTGGTTTACTAAACGGATTGCAACATTTGGTTTCCATTTTGCACTTTAAACTTTCAAAATAAATAACAGCTATAAACTATATCACTTCTATAACTTATACTATTTGTACTAATTATTTTGTACTGAAATGTTGAATATCACCCTAATTTGTCATGATGTTTTTTTATTATAAAACTCGAACGCGTTGAGACTCCATCCTGTGCTTTACATGTGCTTTACGATAAAAAAAAAATTTAAAATAAAAATAAAACGGGGAGTAGCTCGATCTTTCAGCAAAAGACTATTACAAATTGAAATTCAAAGGATATATTGTACGTTAACACCAAATATTTAATACATTTTTTTATATATGTAGAATTGTCTTTTCAACGAGCACGTGAAAATCTGACAGGAAATACTTAAGATACACGTAATTAAAAGATATCAACGTTCGATTTAGAAACAAACGAATTATAACAGAACTCTGCGTATTTTGAACGCACTCAGTTTTTACTCAAATTATATTTTTTCATCCAGACTAACCATCTCCTCCAATTTCAAAATAACTGCACACCTTGCCCCCGTAAAAGTCTATTTTTTAAATGAAACTGTCATTTCTTTCTCTGTTAATTTTTTAACTGAAATTAGGTTAATGCCGATTCCTGAAATATATAACTCGTCAGAAATGTTCACTTGATTTAATTAATTTTATATTCTTGTCGTTCAGAATTTCCAAATTAAATTTGGAAAAAATTTTCCTTTTGATGTCATCTTCTGACCATTTGCTAAAGTGATTTGTTCTTTACGCCGTTTAAAACCCCTTAATCAACATTATGATTTAACTAAATCTATAATTAATTCATGCTTTTTACGTATAAATCTAAAGCTGTAACTAAGCTACCATAGTTTGGTGGAAGTGAATCCAATTTGCAAAATATGTGCTTCAATATCAATTCCTTATTTTGCTTTGGAACGCATAATTCCCCGTAAAATATGAACCAAAATTCCTGGAGTGTCTCGTTCATGAATTTGTTTTAATGTTGTCCGTGCTTCTTTGGGTGTTTGTGTGCTTCGAATGTGTTGAATTTGACTGTCTTCAATTGCCAATGCAATTGTAGCATGAGCCTTTTCATCATTGCGATCTCGCATGTAATTAACGGTATTGGAAGTCTGGTTAAATTTTGGCGATTCCATTCAGACAACATTGATAATACAGTCGACAATCCCATGAAATTTTAATTTTTTTTATAGAAAATCTACAGTACCTTCGACTCGGCGATAACAATTTACATATGATACCAAGCGAAGCATTACGACCGTTACACAGATTAAGAAATTTAGATTTACGATCGAACAATATAAGTGTGATACCAGAAGATGCGTTTGTCGGCTATGGCGATTCGATTACATTTTTAAATTTACAAAAGAACGACATAAGAGCACTGCCGGCCATGGCATTTGAAAATTTAAATTCGCTGGAAACATTGAATATTCAAAATAATAAATTGATTCGAATACCGGAAGAGGTTATGGAACCGGTTATGGATACCTTACGGGTTGTTGATATAATGGGTGAGTACGATGTTGTGATCGATGGTGATTTATATAACTTATTTTTTTTTACAACATTTAGATAATCCATTAGTCTGCTCGTGTGAATTATTATGGTTTCCCGATTTACTACAAGATCTAAAAAATCGTGACGACGAAATGCAACAAAAGAAACGACCAATGTGTACCATGATCAATGAGCATCGTGAATATTATGTTCAGGATATGCCACTGGAACGTATGAATTGCATTGGTAAAAATTTTCGTCGATCCGCCATCACAGGTCCGAATAGCTCAAATCGTTTAACATATAAAACTCTATCGTCACTACTGACGTTCTGTTCGTTTATTTTAATTTAATTAATAACTTTATAAATATAAATTAATAAGTCTTATTAATATTGTTGTTATTTTTTAATTTTAATTTTTTTTTTTTTATTAATAATAAGCGAAATTTGCAATCATATCAATATTGTTTAAAAAAAAAACAATTAAAATACAGTCTGCCTATTTTTCCAAATTAAATTTTTTTCAATTAAAATTTCAATTATATTTGCTTGTTATAATATAAAACCAAATCGTGATTAGCATTTAAGGAGCTTTCAAAAACAAAAAATCATATCACTAGAATTAATTAAAAATAAAGAAAAAATAAAAAAAAAATTACAAAAATTAAAATATTAATAATTAATTATCAAATTATTAATATTAAAAACAAAAAAAAAAAATTTAATTATATTTATACACATACATACATAATAATATATTGTTGTTGTAACGCCAAATTATGATTTATTTTTCTCAAAACAAAATTTAATATGCATAAATTTTTTATTTACATAAATTATTTGTGATAAAAACCTAAATCATAATTATATTAAAATTAAATTTTAGAAACAATTACATATCAAAAAAAAATCTACATATTATAAAATTTTAAGTAATGTGAAAAAAAAAACCATATCAAAATACATATCCAATTTTATTTTTTAATTAAAATAAAATTATTAATGAAATTATATTATAAATGTTGTTGAAAAAGATAAAATTAAATTTAAAGAACAAAATTTAAAAATAAAAAAAGAAATGTGGATGAAAAAAATATTTTTAATTAAAAATATATGGGGTCAATTTTACATCTTAAAACATAAAATAAATAAATATTATATTTATATACATAAATACATTTTTAATTAAATATATTTTTTTCTAATTAAAAAACCATTTACCTTTTTTTTTATTTTTAAATTAAATTAAAATTAAAATCGATAATGAAATATATATCCATACAAGGAATGTTTGTGAATTTTCTTTAGAAAATCGAATAAACCATAAAAATAAATTATGTGTTATAAATAAGATAAATAACTTTAAAAAAAAAAATCTGAAACCTAATATTATTTTTATTTATCTATAAATAAATGACGTTAAAAATATATATTAATAAATATATATTTCCTTATAATTATCAGTCAAAAAAAATCTTTTTTTTTATTATTAATTTTTTCAATCTAAAATTAAAATAAAATTAACATTATCATACAATTTAAATAATATAATATTATATTTAAAACTAACAACAACAAAATTTAAAATAATTAAATTAAATTGTAACAATTTTATTTTTCTCTAAATGTTTCTATTTAAAGTTTAAAAAAACAAATTATATAAATGTGTATTTAAAAAAAAAATTAAAAACTAAAAATTATGAAAAAATTTAAATATTAATTATAATATTAATTAAAAAATATATTACTAATTAAATTTATTTAATTATTTTACCATAAAAATCATTTAAATAAAATTAAGTAAAAAAAAAATAATTAAAAAAATGTAAAAATAAAAAAAAATTCAATAAAAACTTACAAAAAACCAAAAAATTGATTTCAGTTAAAGTATGCATAATTGGATGTAGATGCCGCAACTATCGAGGACTAGCAAAAAAGGACAAAAACCATGATGATATATTATCCAGATAACCAAAAAGGCCACATTAACATGATACTAAGCAAATGTCACATTTAAGGTAAGATTCATACTCTAAATTATTTTACAGTTTATATGTGACTTTTAGACTAAAAGTTTTAATACATGTACTAAAAGCACGTTAGTACTTCAGTACTAAAAGTTTTAGTACATGTGGATAATTTTTTACAAAAATATCACCCCGAGAATTTTTCATTATTTTAGGCTCTTGAAATCTCGAAAAATTTATTTTTTTAATTCAGTTTTTTTGATCCCAGGCAAACTGTTCCAAATGACAATCGCGTATCAAGATATTGTATACCCTAAGAAAATTTATATTCATCGTGCCCAAACGAAACTTTAAATTTTCGTGTGTGTAAAAACAGCAGTTCTATAACAATAAAACGTTAACAAGCCGAATCCAAAGATTGAATTCTAATTTTGGAATAAATACCTAGAAAAGTTATTAAACGAAACCTTGCAAGCAAATATTTCAAAGAACTATCACGTGAAAATCGGATTGAACACCGGTATAGGCAGCTCACATGATCATTCCAAGTAAGTTTTGATTTTGTTTTATTTTATATAAGATATTTCGATTGCTTTTCGGATTGCAATCATTTCTAGAGATTTAATACATACTTGGTCTTATTTATAATAGCTATAAGTTGATAAAAATCATACTAACCAATCAAATCAACACATCTTAACCTTATGATTTGCTTCACCAATCAAATCACACGTTTGCGGATAAAATGTTGCGTAGCAGAATAAAAACAAAGTAAAAACAGAGAGAAAAATGTTTTAAATGGATTGCTGATTATTTTTTGCCATCAACGTATGATTTGATTGGTGCAGCGAGTCACGTGGTTTAGATGTGTTGATATGATTAGTTAGTTTGCGGGCGATTTATATATTTTTGATCCGCATACGTGCTTGCGCCTTAAAATGGTTAAATTTGTGATGACATTTGAAATTGAGTTTTTTATCTTTAATGAATCTTAATGTTTTTATCTAATTTTGCTCCTGTAAATTTATATGGTTTATTTGTATTTTGATTAGGCTTTCATGTTTGTTGTCGTTTATATTAAGGAAAGCGGGTTTGTTTGTTAATTTTCGTTTGCTAATTTGTCCGTTTTTCTATATTTTTCTTCTAAAATTATGAAATAGTCGTTTTTACGTCATGTCGCTTATTTGTAAAAACATTAATTCCTGTGTCTATACCCAAAAAAATATACACTATTCTATACCCAACCCATCCGGGTGGCCACTGTATTTTCTTGTAATTATCGAAACATTTTGTATTTGCCAGTGTATATTTTCTTTATTTATCTGTATTTTAGACCTGATAAAACAAAAAATATAAAAAATGGGAATTCCCCGGTTAATACTAGTAAAATAAAAATACGAAAAAAATCATTAAGTGAGCTGAGAAAATTAGAGTAGGTATGGTATTCAAATGGAAAGGTGGGCTGTGGAAGTTATTTTTTCTTTAAATAAATATATACGTTTGAGTGTGATAAAATGGCGGATCGCAAGCGTATTTTAAATGCTAAGTTGAGACAGTAAGATTTAATATTTAGCAATGATCCGTTCGGTTTTTTTTACCTTTATATACACATTTTTCCCTAGTTTGTAGTATGAAGATCGACAAGCGTACCAGAATCGTATATTAGAGAAAGGTGACGATTACGAAGAAAAAATTAAGTTCGTTAACAGAAAATGTGTGGCATTCTGCAGCAGCGAATAGAAACGTGGGAGATTAAGACATAGAGGATGTTTGCGAAGATCATGAAGTTCGAATTGAAGTATCGGATGAAGAAATTTTCAGCGATAGTGAAGTTGCAGAGGAAGGTAAAATTAGAAATGAAATCGTAATAATCCACCTTGTCTTAAATGGAAAGATGGATTGATATGGAGACAAAATCCTTTTCCAAACAAAAGATGTGGGTCAGTGTGATCAACCGAAATGTTACCTATGTAAGAGATGTCTTCAAATGTATCTTTACGGAGGTCATGTGTGAAATAAACACACTAACAGGAATGTTAATGAAGTTCCCGCAGAACGCAATGTCGAAATAAACCGCATAAAATGTAGAAATTATTGATCGAAAAAGAATTTGATAACTAACTAGCTATTCTTATAAATAATGGTGTTCATCAATCTAAGAGTGAACATACGAAGGTGTTTTGGAATCCATTGCAAATAATCCATAATCCAAGGTGTTATAGAATCCATTGCATAGCGAGAGCACGAGATTGAACTGATTTTGTTTTTGGGAAATATTCCGATTTATAGGTATTGACACTCAGAATACGCGGCAATTACGATTACAGACTGATAAAGCTTCTGCTATATTCGAACTTACGAATGAAAATGTGCGCCAATGTTTTAGACCTTCTGAATGTGTCGTAGTGGACGAACAAGTACTTCCTTATCGAGGTATTTATCGAAGAATTCGTTATCATTAAAAAAAATGTTTATATATAAGAGGAACAAGATTCACCACTCAGTATATATGCTGTCCAAACCGGCACCCAATATGGGTCAAAGCAAGGTGAATTTTCGATGCTGCTATACCTTCCAATAACGAGGCAGATCTATAAGGATAAGCATCCATCAGGCAAGGAAATCATTGAAAGAGAACAGGTTATAAAGGACCTATGCACCCGCTTCAAACAAATTCTTTCATGAAATTGAACGCTGGTGACAACTTAAACGAAGCAACAACTCGTCAATTTTGGATGAAAACGATGTCTCTTTGCAAGTACCGGCTGAGCGGGCTGATATCGGGCACAAAACTATGAAAAAAACACAAATAAGTGTTCTTGAGACACCTGCGGCCAGTTCTAGTTATCAGAGTTCAAAATGACCAATTCACCAGAAGTTAATAGAATTCAAAAAATCTCTATATAAGAAATTTCGGAAATTTTTTAGTATAATTCTCGAACTCATTCAAATCCAAATTGTCGATATCGTCACAATTCTCGGTCGCAACATGGTTGTAGTAAGTCTAGACAAAATTCATCAAATTATCAAAATTTAACTGATCAAAATCTTGGTGATCCTTCGGCAGCAATTATTTTTACATGTTATATTACCATCAACTTTTCGGTCCCAAAATTTTTAAAATTAAACCTGGCTATCAGTATTTTCTTAATGACTCTTCTCAAGTTCTGTTACAAAAAATCAGTAAGTCATTCGCAGTTGGCGGGATGCAATGACTTATCCAAATCTAGCCGTCTTTCAGTTTTAAATAGAAACAGGCGCAGAACGTCTTAACGGCTCGATTCGTTTAGGACTCAAGGATTGACCCATCGTTCAGGTTATTTACAGCAAACAACCAATCATATTTGATCGTAACTATTCCTGTAAATGCCTACAGTGGAAGAAAATTCAGAACTACATGAGTTTGTCCAGAAATGTTAAATTCATCATCATAGACAAACTTGTACGAAAAATAAGACTTCCATAAGATGTCGATTCAATTTTCCACGACAAAAATGTAGTGAAACTCGTTTACAGTGTCTCATTCTTCCTATGAATTCATTCGTGATGGAGGAACAATTTGTGTATACATAAGCGTTGAAAGCAAGATGGTCCGATAAAAATTATCATTCATATATATTGAAGCTATGGGCAGGTAATATGGACATTCAGCCATGTGGCTCAAACGAAGCAATATCATACTATATTGCAAAGTACGTGTCAAAATACATTGGTGCATACCATCTATGTCACATTATTTTAGATAACTTTAGATTAGATAATTTTTGTTGGTTAATGCGTTGAAAACTGGCAAAATCTTACAAAGAAACTCATAGGTTAAAATTGACAACGGCTTACTTACAGTTGTTAGAGTGGCAAAATGTTCTTGATGATTGTCTGCTGCTAAATATTTTGTTGATGCCACGATGTGTGATTGAGTGATGTTTTGATAGATGTCAGAAACAGGGATTATAGCTAGCAGGCTATTTCAATTATCACATTTCATTGTGTTACTCTGCTACGAACATCAGCAGTGTTATTGCTGCTCGTGTATGTTGACGAATAAATCGCAACTGGTCATATAATTGTGAGGAGCGAAGATAGTCAACAACATCAAGTATGCCCTATTGCGTATCTTCGATTTTTTTTAGTATTAAGGTCAACTCAATTACGGTCATTATCATTAGACGGACTTTTCCTTCTATGTTCGATAATCGTCCAGTTGTATAATTTTTAATCTTAATGCTGATTAATCTTGATGTTCTCAGATTTAGCTTTATACTGGTTGGCCTCGCGCTGATTATGAATTCCAAATATGTCCCGTAAGATAATGACTGTTGTATCTCCTAAGCGACGCTTCAAAATACATCGTTTTTTGTTGCTTGTTAATAAGAGATCATTGCCTGCTATCAAGTGGGTAAGCTGCAATTGAAGTTGTATCAGGATTACGTTGAAACAAATGCTTGCTTAAACGTCGCTTTGTGTTTAGTTAAAACCTCTCCTCCTAATAGCTCAATAGGTTGTAATATAATGCTAAACTTCATTTCATGGCTATGAATTCGTGTTTGCCTAGAAATATATGCCTATCGAGTGATTAAATGGGGTAATTTAGACTTGGGCTTGCACCTGCCCTAGCATGCAACAAATTGAGAATATTGCTAATGTAAAACGATTTACCTAAGATCCAAAATTTGCTAGCATGTGAAGTTGCTTTCTTCGATTTTGTTTGCCTTTTACGGGTAGCGGGTGTCCCTTTTCCATAGACTGCAGACTGTTGCTCCCTTGCGTGGTTTTTCTTTCTGGTACAGTTTCGTCTTATACAGTTTAATGTAATCCTTTGGATCGTCAGCTATGGGTAGGCAGGATATTTTAGTGATATTCCTTTTAAAAATATTATTTCTGTGTCTAAGTGTGACTACCCTAACAAGGCCACTGTCCTGGATGTAGCTTCATTATTCTTACTAGTGGCCAGTGCGTGGGAGATAATTGTTCATCTTTGAGGATTACTAGTTCTCCAAATTTTTCCTAAAGCGCAACATTATATAAAATAAATGATAAAATGAAGAAGGAGTCAATGAAACGTCGAGTTCATATACATGAAACTCGAGGTAAATACTTTCAAGGAAGCAGAAATCGAAAAACTGTATGAAGAAATCTACAACGAAACGGCAGACGACGAAGAAACCGCTCCTTCATATTTCGTATATGACGACTTTGCCATAGTAATGAAACAATATGGAGTAATTAAAATGCTGCTACTCGCATCAAATATCAAGTATAACCGGCAAAAAGCAAATGTGGCCGCCAATTCTGTAATTACTGCGATTAAATATGGCATATTCAGAATTTTAAGTAGTGTTCATTTTAAACAAATCATTCCACGCCGGAGAAAAGTTTGCATCAATGGGGAAAAATTGTGTACCAACGGCCTATTCCATAAAAATAACAACAAATATGCCAGAAATCGTGCAATTGGCACAGTGATTAAAGCTGCGGTGTTTGGGACGGGAAGTACCTAGTTCGAATACCAACGGGCGTTGCAAAAGGGATTTTTCATCCCCTGATTACGATCGGTGATGACGATGAACACAACTATGACCCCCTGTTGGAGTGCAGAATCCATGGGCCGAACCAACGTCCATGTTAGTACAGGCTGGCTGGAGCAATGCATTGTTCAGATGGATTTAAAATCGAAACTGTATTCGTGCGTCCTCAATTTGGCTGGTGACGGCATGATGTAGGACATTAAAAATTAACCGCGAAAGGGTTAAGAGAGCTTCGGCCCAAGAAAAGATTGCAGGGTTCAGACACAAAAAAAAATAAAAATATGCCAGAGCAAAAAATAAAACTACTCTCGGTGGGCAGATATTATATAAGTGGGACAACGGTGCAGAACAAACGGTTAGCAGGATCCAAGTGGATGGTATGTGGTACCCTTTCTATTCAAGCAAGATAAATCACCAAACTTGGTGCTTCAAACAAAGGACCACGCATAGATTTTTGCAAATTGAGAAAAGATGCCATAATGAATGGCTACGGCACCGTTATACGATTTATGAGAGAATATTTTCAATTGGGACACATGAGCCCACCATTAAGTTGTAATGGGCATTAAAAAAAAAAATTCTAAGGATTCAAATTTCGCGTTCTATTTGACTCTTCAATGAAGTCACTTATTCTACGGTGATCAAAGAATACTATAGAGGACAAATCAACGGCTTCGTTCTAAGAACATTACATCAGCTAGCAACTGGTGAAGATGTAAATTATCCAATGGCGCTTCAAAAATGTAAATTTCAACTGATCAAAAGGCAGAGCAGCAAGGAGTCCTTTGGAATTCGACCTCCAACTGCTTCAAAATCAAAACCCTATAAGTGTTCAGAATAGAAATTTAAAACTCATCAGACCATGTATCCCGTGAGATTTCACTTTCAAAATTTTGTTCTTTGGCACAATTGTGAACAAGACCTGAAATAATGAGGAAATCCGTAGCAAATGAAACCATTACACATCAACGTGTGCCGATGCATTAACCACAATCGTAAGAAAACTTCAAGGTATTTCCTTTGCGTACAAAACATCAACTTTCATAATCACGTAAGAAGGGCACCATCGCCTCGATTAATTCGTTTGTGGACAACGCTGAATCATAGAAACAGCTCATGGGTTATCAACCGAGAATTTGTGTCACTTCACCGTGGTCATTTACACACACGTGTGGATCATACGGATGCCAAAAGCAGAGGAATTAAAGCCTACAAGGGTTACATTGCCGTTTTTATATGTCTTTCGACAAAGGAAATTCATCTTGAAGTGGTTTCTGATTTAACAGCAAACACATTCTTATAGCAGCATCCAAACGATTTACATTATGCCCATGAAATATTACTCACATATACAGTGGTTACAATACGAACTTTATTAAGGGAAACATAACTCTAACTCTGGGCACTGGAAGATGATTATCCAGGATCATTTGGTGCAGGTTATATAGATCTTCTTAGTTCTCCCAACATTTCCAAACGTTCCACCCTGTTAGGGTAATGCAGGAGCCACGATTTCTACTCTTAAAAGAAAATTTAAACGTCTTACTACAAAATGTGCTCTCTGCCAGCCTTAGAAGATGAAAACAAGAGTCCATTAACTGAAAAAGAAAATAAGGCAGTTTTAAAAAGTATAGATAATGCTTCAGTTACTCGCTAAAATACTACAGAACAATAACTCTAAAAAAGATGTGGACTATCTAGTATACTACTACTACTACTACTACTACTACTACTACTGCATGGTTTTAAATATATGACAGAACATGTAAAATGTTGATGAAATATTTTTGTTGTTGAATAATGTAGACATAACAGCTTCTATAAAGGTTTTGAGAGCTGGTGGAATGAGGGAGGAAAACCACAAATAATATTGCAAAATTCATTAGCAAATGTAATGTTTATCAACAAATAAGAAAAAATTGATTACATCAACATCCTTTTTAGATCTTGTATAGATGTACCACTACTCGAATACTTTCGACAAATTGAAACCGACTAATAGAAAAATATTGTTATTCAAAAAACAACACCAAAGTAAAAATTGGAGATAACATGTAATAACAACCACAATCTTTACCGCTAATACCACTTAGATCAACAGGTAACCATTTTCAATATTAGGTGGCAATCCTTATATATTTCACTTTGTGTTTGCAATGATTTCTTGAAAATCATCAACCATTACGGTTACCAACTGCAACACTAGCATAAACTCCATAACCTACACAACTATCATAAGTGACAACAGACCTGAAGTTTAGGAAACTTACTACTCCGTAAAAAAATATAACAATTACTAATAAATATTACGGCGATCGGCGGAAATTGAGGGGTAAAAGAAGTGATATAACATCTGAATATTGGAGTATATTACCAATGGCTAAGGTAAACAACTACAGAACGAGAAAATAATTAATGTGAAAGATGAATTCTACAATGTACTTCCTTGTGTACTTCCATACACCAACAAAAATTCTAATAAGCATCAAAATATTATTACCAAATGTAATCATTGTTCCGGTGGCAATACCATAGAAAAGATCACCTATGCCAACCTTACCTAGGTATTAACCCAGAGCATAAGGAAGAATATTACGACAATCATAATAAATATTTCATAATACTGTTATAAAATATTCGTACATTTTAACAAATCATGTCGGAGCAAAACAATCCTGCCAGGGGTAAGCCTATATCATAATTAACGAATATAAATGAGCAAAGGGATTAGCCTTTGCAAATTTACGAATTTCATTGTTTATTCAATAGTGGCCCGATTGTGATGAATGATACCTTAATCAAAAGCTCTAGTCCTCATTAACAATCCTGCTTTAAATTATTAAAAAATTTGTATGCAAAAAATTTGCAAATTAGCAAAGGGGTTAGCCTTTGAAAATTTACGAATTTCATTGATTATTCAATAGGACACGTAATAGTAGCCCGATTGTGATGAATGATACCTTAATCAAAAGCTCTAGTCATCAGTATCAATACTGCATTAAAATATTAAAACATTTCCATAAAAAAATGTATACAAAAAATTTGCAAATTAGCAAAGGGGTTAGCCTTTTCAAATTTACGAATTTCATTGTTTATTCAATAGTGGCCCGATTGTGATGAATGATACCTTAATCAAAAGCTCTAGTCCTCATTAACAATCCTGCTTTAAAATATTAAAAAATTTGTATGCAAAAAATTTGCAAATTAGCAAAGGGGTTAGCCTTTGCAAATTTACGAATTTCATTGATTATTCAATAGAACACGTAATAGTAGCCCGATTGTGATGAATGATACCTTAATCAAAAGCTCTAGTCATCAGTATCAATACTGCATTAAAATATTAAAACATTTCCATAAAAAAATGTATGCAAAAAATTTGCAAATTAGCAAAGGGGTTAGCCTTTGCAAATTTACGAATTTCATTGTTTATTCAATAGAACACGTAATATTGGCCCGAATGTGATGAATGATACCTTAATCAAAAGCTCTAGTCATCAGTATCAATACTGCATTAAAATATTAAAACATTTCCATAAAAAAATGTATGCAAAAAATTTGCAAATTAGCAAAGGGGTTAGCCTTTGCAAATTTACGAATTTCATTGTTTATTCAATAGTGGCCCGATTGTGATGAATGATACCTTATCAAAAGCTCTAGTCATCAGTATCAATACTGCATTAAAATATTAAAACATTTCCATAATAAAATTTTTACAAAAAATTTGCAAATTAGCAAAGGGGTTAGCCTTTGCAAATTTACGAATTTCATTGATTATTCAATAGAACACGTAATAGTAGCCCGATTGTGATGAATCATACCTTAATCAAAAGCTCTAGTCATCAGTATCAATACTGCATTAAAATATTAAAACATTTCCATAAAAAATTTTATACAAAAAATTTGCAAATTAGCAAAGGGGTTAGCCTTTGCAAATTTACGAATTTCATTGTTTATTCAATAGTGGCCCGATTGTGATGAATGATACCTTAATCAAAAGCTCTAGTCCTCATTAACAATCCTGCTTTAAAATATTAAAAAATTTGTATGCAAAAAATTTGCAAATTAGCAAAGGGGTTAGCCTTTGCAAATTTACGAATTTCATTGATTATTCAATAGAACACGTAACAGTAGCCCGATTGTGATGAATGATACCTTAATCAAAAGCTCTAGTCATCAGTATCAATACTGCATTAAAATATTAAAACATTTCCATAAAAAATTTTATACAAAAAATTTGCAAATTAGCAAAGGGGTTAGCCTTTGCAAATTTACGAATTTCATTGTTTATTCAATAGAACACGTAATATTGGCCCGAATGTGATGAATGATACCTTAATCAAAAGCTCTAGTCATCAGTATCAATACTGCATTAAAATATTAAAACATTTCCATAAAAAAATGTATGCAAAAAATTTGCATATTAGCAAAGGGGTTAGCCTTTGTAAATTTACGAATTTCATTGTTTATTCAATAGTGGCCCGATTGTGATGAATGATACCTTATCAAAAGCTCTAGTCATCAGTATCAATACTGCATTAAAATATTAAAACATTTCCATAAAAAAATGTATACAAAAAATTTGCAAATTAGCAAAGGGGTTAGCCTTTTCAAATTTACGAATTTCATTGTTTATTCAATATTGGCCCGAATGTGATGAATGATACCTTAATCAAAAGCTCTAGTCATCAGTATCAATACTGCATTAAAATATTAAAACATTTCCATAAAATAATGTATGCAAAAAATTTGCAAATTAGCAAAGGGGTTAGCCTTTGCAAATTTACGAATTTCATTGTTTATTCAATAGTGGCCCGATTGTGATGAATGATACCTTAATCAAAAGCTCTAGTCCTCATTAACAATCCTGCTTTAAAATATTAAAAAATTTGTATGCAAAAAATTTGCAAATTAGCAAAGGGGTTAGCCTTTGCAAATTTACGAATTTCATTGATTATTCAATAGAACACGTAACAGTAGCCCGATTGTGATGAATGATACCTTAATCAAAAGCTCTAGTCATCAGTATCAATACTGCATTAAAATATTAAAACATTTCCATAAAAAATGTTATACAAAAAATTTGCAAATTAGCAAAGGGGTTAGCCTTTGCAAATTTACGAATTTCATTGTTTATTCAATAGAACACGTAATAGTGGCCCGATTGTGATGAATGATACCTTAATCAAAAGCTCTAGTCCTCATTATCAATTCTGCATTAAAATATTAAAACATTTCCATAAAAAATTTGTATGCAAATAATTTGCAAATTAGCAAAGGGGTTAGCCTTTGCAAATTTACGAATTTCATTGTTTATTCAATAGAGCACGTAATAGTGGCCCGATTGTGATGAATGATACCTTAATCAAAAGCTCTAGTCCTCATTTTCAATTCAGCATTAAAATATTAAAATATTTCCATAAAAATTTGTATTCAAAACATTTGCAAATTAGCAAAGGGGTTAGCCTTTGCAAATTTACGAATTTCATTGTTTATTCAATAGAACAATTAATAGTGGCCCGATTGTGATGAATCATACCTTAATCAAAAGCTCTAGTCCTCATTTTCAATTCAGCATTAAAATATTAAAACATTTCCATAAAAATATGTATTCAAAAAATTTGCAAATTAGCAAAGGGGTTAGCCTTTGCAAATTTACGAATTTCATTGTCTATTCAATAGAACACGTAATAGTGGCCCGATTGTGATGAATGATACCTTAATCAAAAGCTCTAGTCCTCATTATCAATTCTGCATTAAAATATTAAAACATTTCCATAAAAAATTTGTATGCAAATAATTTGCAAATTAGCAAAGGGGTTAGCCTTTGCAAATTTACGAATTTCATTGTTTATTCAATAGAGCACGTAATAGTGGCCCGATTGTGATGAATGATACCTTAATCAAAAGCTCTAGTCATCAGTATCAATACTGTATTAAAATATTAAAATATTTCCATAAAAATTTGTATTCGAAAAGTTTGCAAATTAGCAAAGGGGTTAGCCTTTGCAAATTTACGAATTTCATTGTTTATTCAATAGAACAATTAATAGTGGCCCGATTGTGATGAATCATACCTTAATCAAAAGCTCTAGTCCTCATTTTCAATTCAGCATTAAAATATTAAAACATTTCCATAAAAATATGTATTCAAAAAATTTGCAAATTAGCAAAGGGGTTAGCCTTTGCAAATTTACGAATTTCATTGTCTATTCAATAGAACACGTAATAGTGGCCCGATTGTGATGAATGATACCTTAATCAAAAGCTCTAGTCCTCATTATCAATTCTGCATTAAAATATTAAAAAATTTCCATAAAAAATTTGTATGCAAATAATTTTCAAATTAGCAAAGGGGTTAGCCTTTGCAAATTTACGAATTTCATTGTTTATTCAATAGAGCACGTAATAGTGGCCCGATTGTGATGAATGATACCTTAATCAAAAGCTCTAGTCATCAGTATCAATACTGTATTAAAATATTAAAATATTTCCATAAAAATTTGTATTCGAAAAGTTTGCAAATTAGCAAAGGGGTTAGCCTTTGCAAATTTACGAATTTCATTGTTTATTCAATAGAACAATTAATAGTGGCCCGATTGTGATGAATCATACCTTAATCAAAAGCTCTAGTCCTCATTATCAATTCAGCATTAAAATATTAAAACATTTCCATAAAAATATGTATTCAAAAAATTTGCAAATTAGCAAAGGGGTTAGCCTTTGCAAATTTACGAATTTCATTGATTATTCAATAGAACACGTAATAGTAGCCCGATTGTGATGAATGATACCTTAATCAAAAGCTCTAGTCATCAGTATCAATACTGCATTAAAATATTAAAACATTTCCATAAAAAAATGTATGCAAAAAATTTGCAAATTAGCAAAGGGGTTAGCCTTTGCAAATTTACGAATTTCATTGTTTATTCAATAGAACACGTAATAGTGGCCCGATTGTGATGAATGATACCTTAATCAAAAGCTCTAGTCCTCATTATCAATTCTGCATTAAAATATTAAAACATTTCCATAAAAAATTTGTATGCAAATAATTTGCAAATTAGCAAAGGGGTTAGCCTTTGCAAATTTACGAATTTCATTGTTTATTCAATAGAGCACGTAATAGTGGCCCGATTGTGATGAATGATACCTTAATCAAAAGCTCTAGTCCTCATTTTCAATTCAGCATTAAAATATTAAAATATTTCCATAAAAATTTGTATTCAAAACATTTGCAAATTAGCAAAGGGGTTAGCCTTTGCAAATTTACGAATTTCATTGTTTATTCAATAGAACAATTAATAGTGGCCCGATTGTGATGAATCATACCTTAATCAAAAGCTCTAGTCCTCATTTTCAATTCAGCATTAAAATATTAAAACATTTCCATAAAAATATGTATTCAAAAAATTTGCAAATTAGCAAAGGGGTTAGCCTTTGCAAATTTACGAATTTCATTGTCTATTCAATAGAACACGTAATAGTGGCCCGATTGTGATGAATGATACCTTAATCAAAAGCTCTAGTCCTCATTATCAATTCTGCATTAAAATATTAAAACATTTCCATAAAAAATTTGTATGCAAATAATTTGCAAATTAGCAAAGGGGTTAGCCTTTGCAAATTTACGAATTTCATTGTTTATTCAATAGAGCACGTAATAGTGGCCCGATTGTGATGAATGATACCTTAATCAAAAGCTCTAGTCATCAGTATCAATACTGTATTAAAATATTAAAATATTTCCATAAAAATTTGTATTCGAAAAGTTTGCAAATTAGCAAAGGGGTTAGCCTTTGCAAATTTACGAATTTCATTGTTTATTCAATAGAACAATTAATAGTGGCCCGATTGTGATGAATCATACCTTAATCAAAAGCTCTAGTCCTCATTATCAATTCAGCATTAAAATATTAAAACATTTCCATAAAAATATGTATTCAAAAAATTTGCAAATTAGCAAAGGGGTTAGCCTTTGCAAATTTACGAATTTCATTGATTATTCAATAGAACACGTAATAGTAGCCCGATTGTGATGAATGATACCTTAATCAAAAGCTCTAGTCATCAGTATCAATACTGCATTAAAATATTAAAACATTTCCATAAAAAAATGTATGCAAAAAATTTGCAAATTAGCAAAGGGGTTAGCCTTTGCAAATTTACGAATTTCATTGTTTATTCAATAGAACACGTAATATTGGCCCGAATGTGACGAATGATACCTTAATCAAAAGCTCTAGTCATCAGTATCAATACTGCATTAAAATATTAAAACATTTCCATAAAAAAATGTATGCAAAAAATTTGCAAATTAGCAAAGGGGTTAGCCTTTGCAAATTTACGAATTTCATTGTTTATTCAATAGTGGCCCGATTGTGATGAATGATACCTTAATCAAAAGCTCTAGTCCTCATTAACAATCCTGCTTTAAAATATTAAAAAATTTGTATGCAAAAAATTTGCAAATTAGCAAAGGGGTTAGCCTTTGCAAATTTACGAATTTCATTGATTATTCAAAAGAACACGTAACAGTAGCCCGATTGTGATGAATGATACCTTAATCAAAAGCTCTAGTCATCAGTATCAATACTGCATTAAAATATTAAAACATTTCCATAAAAAATTTTATACAAAAAATTTGCAAATTAGCAAAGGGGTTAGCCTTTGCAAATTTACGAATTTCATTGTTTATTCAATAGAACACGTAATATTGGCCCGAATGTGATGAATGATACCTTAATCAAAAGCTCTAGTCATCAGTATCAATACTGCATTAAAATATTAAAACATTTCCATAAAAAAATGTATGCAAAAAATTTGCAAATTAGCAAAGGGGTTAGCCTTTGCAAATTTACGAATTTCATTGTTTATTCAATAGTGGCCCGATTGTGATGAATGATACCTTATCAAAAGCTCTAGTCATCAGTATCAATACTGCATTAAAATATTAAAACATTTCCATAAAAAAATGTATACAAAAAATTTGCAAATTAGCAAAGGGGTTAGCCTTTTCAAATTTACGAATTTCATTGTTTATTCAATATTGGCCCGAATGTGATGAATGATACCTTAATCAAAAGCTCTAGTCATCAGTATCAATACTGCATTAAAATATTAAAACATTTCCATAAAAAAATGTATGCAAAAAATTTGCAAATTAGCAAAGGGGTTAGCCTTTGCAAATTTACGAATTTCATTGTTTATTCAATAGTGGCCCGATTGTGATGAATGATACCTTATCAAAAGCTCTAGTCATCAGTATCAATACTGCATTAAAATATTAAAACATTTCCATAAAAAAATGTATACAAAAAATTTGCAAATTAGCAAAGGGGTTAGCCTTTTCAAATTTACGAATTTCATTGTTTATTCAATAGTGGCCCGATTGTGATGAATGATACCTTAATCAAAAGCTCTAGTCCTCATTAACAATCCTGCTTTAAAATATTAAAAAATTTGTATGCAAAAAATTTGCAAATTAGCAAAGGGGTTAGCCTTTGCAAATTTACGAATTTCATTGATTATTCAATAGAACACGTAATAGTAGCCCGATTGTGATGAATGATACCTTAATCAAAAGCTCTAGTCATCAGTATCAATACTGCATTAAAATATTAAAACATTTCCATAAAAAATCTTATACAAAAAATTTGCAAATTAGCAAAGGGGTTTGCCTTTGCAAATTTACGAATTTCATTGTTTATTCAATAGAACACGTAATATTGGCCCGAATGTGATGAATGATACCTTAATCAAAAGCTCTAGTCATCAGTATCAATACTGCATTAAAATATTAAAACATTTCCATAAAAAAATGTATGCAAAAAATTTGCAAATTAGCAAAGGGGTTAGCCTTTGCAAATTTACGAATTTCATTGTTTATTCAATAGTGGCCCGATTGTGATGAATGATACCTTAATCAAAAGCTCTAGTCCTCATTAACAATCCTGCTTTAAAATATTAAAAAATTTGTATGCAAAAAATTTGCAAATTAGCAAAGGGGTTAGCCTTTGCAAATTTACGAATTTCATTGATTATTCAATAGAACACGTAACAGTAGCCCGATTGTGATGAATGATACCTTAATCAAAAGCTCTAGTCATCAGTATCAATACTGCATTAAAATATTAAAACATTTCCATAAAAAATTTTATACAAAAAATTTGCAAATTAGCAAAGGGGTTAGCCTTTGCAAATTTACGAATTTCATTGTTTATTCAATAGAACACGTAATATTGGCCCGAATGTGATGAATGATACCTTAATCAAAAGCTCTAGTCATCAGTATCAATACTGCATTAAAATATTAAAACATTTCCATAAAAAAATGTATGCAAAAAATTTGCAAATTAGCAAAGGGGTTAGCCTTTGCAAATTTACGAATTTCATTGTTTATTCAATAGTGGCCCGATTGTGATGAACGATACCTTAATCAAAAGCTCTAGTCCTCATTAACAATCCTGCTTTAAAATATTAAAAAATTTGTATGCAAAAAATTTGCAAATTAGCAAAGGGGTTAGCCTTTGCAAATTTACGAATTTCATTGATTATTCAATAGAACACGTAATAGTAGCCCGATTGTGATGAATGATACCTTAATCAAAAGCTCTAGTCATCAGTATCAATACTGCATTAAAATATTAAAACATTTCCATAAAAAATTTTATAAAAAAAATTTGCAAATTAGCAAAGGGGTTAGCCTTTGCAAATTTACGAATTTCATTGTTTATTCAATAGTGGCCCGATTGTGATGAATGATACCTTATCAAAAGCTCTAGTCATCAGTATCAATACTGCATTAAAATATTAAAACATTTCCATAAAAAATTTTATACAAAAAATTTGCAAATTAGCAAAGGGGTTTGCCTTTGCAAATTTACGAATTTCATTGTTTATTCAATAGAACACGTAATATTGGCCCGAATGTGATGAATGATACCTTAATCAAAAGCTCTAGTCATCAGTATCAATACTGCATTAAAATATTAAAACATTTCCATAAAAAAATGTATGCAAAAAATTTGCAAATTAGCAAAGGGGTTAGCCTTTGCAAATTTACGAATTTCATTGTTTATTCAATAGTGGCCCGATTGTGATGAATGATACCTTAATCAAAAGCTCTAGTCATCAGTATCAATACTGCATTAAAATATTAAAACATTTCCATAAAAAAATGTATACAAATAATTTGCAAATTAGCAAAGGGGTTAGCCTTTTCAAATTTACGAATTTCATTGTTTATTCAATAGTGGCCCGATTGTGATGAACGATACCTTAATCAAAAGCTCTAGTCCTCATTAACAATCCTGCTTTAAAATATTAAAAAATTTGTATGCAAAAAATTTGCAAATTAGCAAAGGGGTTAGCCTTTGCAAATTTACGAATTTCATTGATTATTCAATAGAACACGTAATAGTAGCCCGATTGTGATGAATGATACCTTAATCAAAAGCTCTAGTCATCAGTATCAATACTGCATTAAAATATTAAAACATTTCCATAAAAAATTTTATACAAAAAATTTGCAAATTAGCAAAGGGGTTAGCCTTTGCAAATTTACGAATTTCATTGTTTATTCAATAGTGGCCCGATTGTGATGAATGATACCTTATCAAAAGCTCTAGTCATCAGTATCAATACTGCATTAAAATATTAAAACATTTCCATAAAAAAATGTATACAAAAAATTTGCAAATTAGCAAAGGGGTTAGCCTTTTCAAATTTACGAATTTCATTGTTTATTCAATAGTGGCCCGATTGTGATGAATGATACCTTAATCAAAAGCTCTAGTCCTCATTAACAATCCTACTTTAAAATATTAAAAAATTTGTATGCAAAAGATTTGCAAATTAGCAAAGGGGTTAGCCTTTGCAAATTTACGAATTTCATTGATTATTCAATAGAACACGTAATAGTAGCCCGATTGTGATGAATGATACCTTAATCAAAAGCTCTAGTCATCAGTATCAATACTGCATTAAAATATTAAAACATTTCCATAAAAAAATTTATACAAAAAATTTGCAAATTAGCAAAGGGGTTAGCCTTTGCAAATTTACGAATTTCATTGTTTATTCAATAGAACACGTAATATTGGCCCGAATGTGATGAATGATACCTTAATCAAAAGCTCTAGTCATCAGTATCAATACTGCATTAAAATATTAAAACATTTCCATAAAAAAATGTATGCAAAAAATTTGCAAATTAGCAAAGGGGTTAGCCTTTGCAAATTTACGAATTTCATTGTTTATTCAATAGTGGCCCGATTGTGATGAATGATACCTTAATCAAAAGCTCTAGTCCTCATTAACAATCCTGCCTTAAAATATTAAAAGCTTTGTATGCAAAAAATTTGCAAATTAGCAAAGGGGTTAGCCTTTGCAAATTTACGAATTTCATTGATTATTCAATAGAACACGTAACAGTAGCCCGATTGTGATGAATGATACCTTAATCAAAAGCTCTAGTCATCAGTATCAATACTGCATTAAAATATTAAAACATTTCCATAAAAAAATTTATACAAAAAATTTGCAAATTAGCAAAGGGGTTAGCCTTTGCAAATTTACGAATTTCATTGTTTATTCAATAGAACACGTAATATTGGCCCGAATGTGATGAATGATACCTTAATCAAAAGCTCTAGTCATCAGTATCAATACTGCATTAAAATATTAAAACATTTCCATAAAAAAATGTATGCAAAAAATTTGCAAATTAGCAAAGGGGTTAGCCTTTGCAAATTTACGAATTTCATTGTTTATTCAATAGTGGCCCGATTGTGATGAATGATACCTTAATCAAAAGCTCTAGTCCTCATTAACAATCCTGCCTTAAAATATTAAAAGCTTTGTATGCAAAAAATTTGCAAATTAGCAAAGGGGTTAGCCTTTGCAAATTTACGAATTTCATTGATTATTCAATAGAACACGTAACAGTAGCCCGATTGTGATGAATGATACCTTAATCAAAAGCTCTAGTCATCAGTATCAATACTGCACGTAATATTGGCCCGAATGTGACGAATGATACCTTAATCAAAAGCTCTAGTCATCAGTATCAATACTGCATTAAAATATTAAAACATTTCCATAAAAAAATGTATGCAAAAAATTTGCAAATTAGCAAAGGGGTTAGCCTTTGCAAATTTACGAATTTCATTGTTTATTCAATAGTGGCCCGATTGTGATGAATGATACCTTAATCAAAAGCTCTAGTCCTCATTAACAATCCTGCTTTAAAATATTAAAAAATTTGTATGCAAAAAATTTGCAAATTAGCAAAGGGGTTAGCCTTTGCAAATTTACGAATTTCATTGATTATTCAAAAGAACACGTAACAGTAGCCCGATTGTGATGAATGATACCTTAATCAAAAGCTCTAGTCATCAGTATCAATACTGCATTAAAATATTAAAACATTTCCATAAAAAATTTTATACAAAAAATTTGCAAATTAGCAAAGGGGTTAGCCTTTGCAAATTTACGAATTTCATTGTTTATTCAATAGAACACGTAATATTGGCCCGAATGTGATGAATGATACCTTAATCAAAAGCTCTAGTCATCAGTATCAATACTGCATTAAAATATTAAAACATTTCCATAAAAAAATGTATGCAAAAAATTTGCAAATTAGCAAAGGGGTTAGCCTTTGCAAATTTACGAATTTCATTGTTTATTCAATAGTGGCCCGATTGTGATGAATGATACCTTATCAAAAGCTCTAGTCATCAGTATCAATACTGCATTAAAATATTAAAACATTTCCATAAAAAAATGTATACAAAAAATTTGCAAATTAGCAAAGGGGTTAGCCTTTTCAAATTTACGAATTTCATTGTTTATTCAATATTGGCCCGAATGTGATGAATGATACCTTAATCAAAAGCTCTAGTCATCAGTATCAATACTGCATTAAAATATTAAAACATTTCCATAAAAAAATGTATGCAAAAAATTTGCAAATTAGCAAAGGGGTTAGCCTTTGCAAATTTACGAATTTCATTGTTTATTCAATAGTGGCCCGATTGTGATGAATGATACCTTATCAAAAGCTCTAGTCATCAGTATCAATACTGCATTAAAATATTAAAACATTTCCATAAAAAAATGTATACAAAAAATTTGCAAATTAGCAAAGGGGTTAGCCTTTTCAAATTTACGAATTTCATTGTTTATTCAATAGTGGCCCGATTGTGATGAATGATACCTTAATCAAAAGCTCTAGTCCTCATTAACAATCCTGCTTTAAAATATTAAAAAATTTGTATGCAAAAAATTTGCAAATTAGCAAAGGGGTTAGCCTTTGCAAATTTACGAATTTCATTGATTATTCAATAGAACACGTAATAGTAGCCCGATTGTGATGAATGATACCTTAATCAAAAGCTCTAGTCATCAGTATCAATACTGCATTAAAATATTAAAACATTTCCATAAAAAATCTTATACAAAAAATTTGCAAATTAGCAAAGGGGTTTGCCTTTGCAAATTTACGAATTTCATTGTTTATTCAATAGAACACGTAATATTGGCCCGAATGTGATGAATGATACCTTAATCAAAAGCTCTAGTCATCAGTATCAATACTGCATTAAAATATTAAAACATTTCCATAAAAAAATGTATGCAAAAAATTTGCAAATTAGCAAAGGGGTTAGCCTTTGCAAATTTACGAATTTCATTGTTTATTCAATAGTGGCCCGATTGTGATGAATGATACCTTAATCAAAAGCTCTAGTCCTCATTAACAATCCTGCTTTAAAATATTAAAAAATTTGTATGCAAAAAATTTGCAAATTAGCAAAGGGGTTAGCCTTTGCAAATTTACGAATTTCATTGATTATTCAATAGAACACGTAACAGTAGCCCGATTGTGATGAATGATACCTTAATCAAAAGCTCTAGTCATCAGTATCAATACTGCATTAAAATATTAAAACATTTCCATAAAAAATTTTATACAAAAAATTTGCAAATTAGCAAAGGGGTTAGCCTTTGCAAATTTACGAATTTCATTGTTTATTCAATAGAACACGTAATATTGGCCCGAATGTGATGAATGATACCTTAATCAAAAGCTCTAGTCATCAGTATCAATACTGCATTAAAATATTAAAACATTTCCATAAAAAAATGTATGCAAAAAATTTGCAAATTAGCAAAGGGGTTAGCCTTTGCAAATTTACGAATTTCATTGTTTATTCAATAGTGGCCCGATTGTGATGAACGATACCTTAATCAAAAGCTCTAGTCCTCATTAACAATCCTGCTTTAAAATATTAAAAAATTTGTATGCAAAAAATTTGCAAATTAGCAAAGGGGTTAGCCTTTGCAAATTTACGAATTTCATTGATTATTCAATAGAACACGTAATAGTAGCCCGATTGTGATGAATGATACCTTAATCAAAAGCTCTAGTCATCAGTATCAATACTGCATTAAAATATTAAAACATTTCCATAAAAAATTTTATAAAAAAAATTTGCAAATTAGCAAAGGGGTTAGCCTTTGCAAATTTACGAATTTCATTGTTTATTCAATAGTGGCCCGATTGTGATGAATGATACCTTATCAAAAGCTCTAGTCATCAGTATCAATACTGCATTAAAATATTAAAACATTTCCATAAAAAATTTTATACAAAAAATTTGCAAATTAGCAAAGGGGTTTGCCTTTGCAAATTTACGAATTTCATTGTTTATTCAATAGAACACGTAATATTGGCCCGAATGTGATGAATGATACCTTAATCAAAAGCTCTAGTCATCAGTATCAATACTGCATTAAAATATTAAAACATTTCCATAAAAAAATGTATGCAAAAAATTTGCAAATTAGCAAAGGGGTTAGCCTTTGCAAATTTACGAATTTCATTGTTTATTCAATAGTGGCCCGATTGTGATGAATGATACCTTAATCAAAAGCTCTAGTCATCAGTATCAATACTGCATTAAAATATTAAAACATTTCCATAAAAAAATGTATACAAATAATTTGCAAATTAGCAAAGGGGTTAGCCTTTTCAAATTTACGAATTTCATTGTTTATTCAATAGTGGCCCGATTGTGATGAACGATACCTTAATCAAAAGCTCTAGTCCTCATTAACAATCCTGCTTTAAAATATTAAAAAATTTGTATGCAAAAAATTTGCAAATTAGCAAAGGGGTTAGCCTTTGCAAATTTACGAATTTCATTGATTATTCAATAGAACACGTAATAGTAGCCCGATTGTGATGAATGATACCTTAATCAAAAGCTCTAGTCATCAGTATCAATACTGCATTAAAATATTAAAACATTTCCATAAAAAATTTTATACAAAAAATTTGCAAATTAGCAAAGGGGTTAGCCTTTGCAAATTTACGAATTTCATTGTTTATTCAATAGTGGCCCGATTGTGATGAATGATACCTTATCAAAAGCTCTAGTCATCAGTATCAATACTGCATTAAAATATTAAAACATTTCCATAAAAAAATGTATACAAAAAATTTGCAAATTAGCAAAGGGGTTAGCCTTTTCAAATTTACGAATTTCATTGTTTATTCAATAGTGGCCCGATTGTGATGAATGATACCTTAATCAAAAGCTCTAGTCCTCATTAACAATCCTACTTTAAAATATTAAAAAATTTGTATGCAAAAGATTTGCAAATTAGCAAAGGGGTTAGCCTTTGCAAATTTACGAATTTCATTGATTATTCAATAGAACACGTAATAGTAGCCCGATTGTGATGAATGATACCTTAATCAAAAGCTCTAGTCATCAGTATCAATACTGCATTAAAATATTAAAACATTTCCATAAAAAAATTTATACAAAAAATTTGCAAATTAGCAAAGGGGTTAGCCTTTGCAAATTTACGAATTTCATTGTTTATTCAATAGAACACGTAATATTGGCCCGAATGTGATGAATGATACCTTAATCAAAAGCTCTAGTCATCAGTATCAATACTGCATTAAAATATTAAAACATTTCCATAAAAAAATGTATGCAAAAAATTTGCAAATTAGCAAAGGGGTTAGCCTTTGCAAATTTACGAATTTCATTGTTTATTCAATAGTGGCCCGATTGTGATGAATGATACCTTAATCAAAAGCTCTAGTCCTCATTAACAATCCTGCCTTAAAATATTAAAAGCTTTGTATGCAAAAAATTTGCAAATTAGCAAAGGGGTTAGCCTTTGCAAATTTACGAATTTCATTGATTATTCAATAGAACACGTAACAGTAGCCCGATTGTGATGAATGATACCTTAATCAAAAGCTCTAGTCATCAGTATCAATACTGCATTAAAATATTAAAACATTTCCATAAAAAAATTTATACAAAAAATTTGCAAATTAGCAAAGGGGTTAGCCTTTGCAAATTTACGAATTTCATTGTTTATTCAATAGAACACGTAATATTGGCCCGAATGTGATGAATGATACCTTAATCAAAAGCTCTAGTCATCAGTATCAATACTGCATTAAAATATTAAAACATTTCCATAAAAAAATGTATGCAAAAAATTTGCAAATTAGCAAAGGGGTTAGCCTTTGCAAATTTACGAATTTCATTGTTTATTCAATAGTGGCCCGATTGTGATGAATGATACCTTAATCAAAAGCTCTAGTCCTCATTAACAATCCTGCCTTAAAATATTAAAAGCTTTGTATGCAAAAAATTTGCAAATTAGCCTTTGCAAATTTACGAATTTCATTGATTATTCAATAGAACACGTAACAGTAGCCCGATTGTGATGAATGATACCTTAATCAAAAGCTCTAGTCATCAGTATCAATACTGCATTAAAATATTAAAACATTTCCATAAAAAAATTTATACAAAAAATTTGCAAATTAGCAAAGGGGTTAGCCTTTGCAAATTTACGAATTTCATTGTTTATTCAATAGAACACGTAATATTGGCCCGAATGTGATGAATGATACCTTAATCAAAAGCTCTAGTCATCAGTATCAATACTGCATTAAAATATTAAAACATTTCCATAAAAAATTTTATGCAAAAAATTTGCAAATTAGCAAAGGGGTTAGCCTTTGCAAATTTACGAATTTCATTGTTTATTCAATAGTGGCCCGATTGTGATGAATGATACCTTAATCAAAAGCTCTAGTCCTCATTAACAATCCTGCTTTAAAATATTAAAAAATTTGTATGCAAAAAATTTGCAAATTAGCAAAGGGGTTAGCCTTTGCAAATTTACGAATTTCATTGATTATTCAATAGGACACGTAATAGTAGCCCGATTGTGATGAATGATACCTTAATCAAAAGCTCTAGTCATCAGTATCAATACTGCATTAAAATATTAAAACATTTCCATAAAAAATTTTATGCAAAAAATTTGCAAATTAGCAAAGGGGTTAGCCTTTGCAAATTTACGAATTTCATTGTTTATTCAATAGAACATGTAATAGTAGCCCGATTGTGATGAATGATACCTTAATCAAAAGCTCTAGTCATCAGTATCAATACTGCATTAAAATGTTAAAACATTTCCATAAAAAATTTTATGCAAAAAATTTGCAAATTAGCAAAGGGGTTAGCCTTTGCAAATTTACGAATTTCATTGTTTATTCAATAGTGGCCCGATTGTGATGAATGATACCTTAATCAAAAGCTCTAGTCCTCATTAACAATCCTGCTTTAAAATATTAAAAAATTTGTATGCAAAAAATTTGCAAATTAGCAAAGGGGTTAGCCTTTGCAAATTTACGAATTTCATTGATTATTCAATAGGACACGTAATAGTAGCCCGATTGTGATGAATGATACCTTAATCAAAAGCTCTAGTCATCAGTATCAATACTGCATTAAAATATTAAAACATTTCCATAAAAAATTTTATGCAAAAAATTTGCAAATTAGCAAAGGGGTTAGCCTTTGCAAATTTACGAATTTCATTGTTTATTCAATAGAACATGTAATAGTAGCCCGATTGTGATGAATGATACCTTAATCAAAAGCTCTAGTCATCAGTATCAATACTGCATTAAAATATTAAAACATTTCCATAAAAAATTTTATGCAAAAAATTTGCAAATTAGCAAAGGGGTTAGCCTTTGCAAATTTACGAATTTCATTGATTATTCAATAGGACACGTAATAGTAGCCCGATTGTGATGAATGATACCTTAATCAAAAGCTCTAGTCATCAGTATCAATACTGCATTAAAATATTAAAACATTTCCATAAAAAATTTTATGCATAAAATTTGCAAATTAGCAAAGGGGTTAGCCTTTGCAAATTTACGAATTTCATTGTTTATTCAATAGAACACGTAATATTGGCCCGAATGTGATGAATGATACCTTAATCAAAAGCTCTAGTCATCAGTATCAATACTGCATTAAAATATTAAAACATTTCCATAAAAAAATGTATGCAAAAAATTTGCAAATTAGCAAAGGGGTTAGCCTTTGCAAATTTACGAATTTCATTGTTTATTCAATAGTGGCCCGATTGTGATGAATGATACCTTAATCAAAAGCTCTAGTCCTCATTAACAATCCTGCCTTAAAATATTAAAAGCTTTGTATGCAAAAAATTTGCAAATTAGCAAAGGGGTTAGCCTTTGCAAATTTACGAATTTCATTGATTATTCAATAGAACACGTAACAGTAGCCCGATTGTGATGAATGATACCTTAATCAAAAGCTCTAGTCATCAGTATCAATACTGCATTAAAATATTAAAACATTTCCATAAAAAAATTTATACAAAAAATTTGCAAATTAGCAAAGGGGTTAGCCTTTGCAAATTTACGAATTTCATTGTTTATTCAATAGAACACGTAATATTGGCCCGAATGTGATGAATGATACCTTAATCAAAAGCTCTAGTCATCAGTATCAATACTGCATTAAAATATTAAAACATTTCCATAAAAAATTTTATGCATAAAATTTGCAAATTAGCAAAGGGGTTAGCCTTTGCAAATTTACGAATTTCATTGTTTATTCAATAGTGGCCCGATTGTGATGAATGATACCTTAATCAAAAGCTCTAGTCCTCATTAACAATCCTGCTTTAAAATATTAAAAAATTTGTATGCAAAAAATTTGCAAATTAGCAAAGGGGTTAGCCTTTGCAAATTTACGAATTTCATTGATTATTCAATAGGACACGTAATAGTAGCCCGATTGTGATGAATGATACCTTAATCAAAAGCTCTAGTCATCAGTATCAATACTGCATTAAAATATTAAAACATTTCCATAAAAAATTTTATGCAAAAAATTTGCAAATTAGCAAAGGGGTCAGCCTTTGCAAATTTACGAATTTCATTGTTTATTCAATAGAACATGTAATAGTAGCCCGATTGTGATGAATGATACCTTAATCAAAAGCTCTAGTCATCAGTATCAATACTGCATTAAAATGTTAAAACATTTCCATAAAAAATTTTATGCAAAAAATTTGCAAATTAGCAAAGGGGTTAGCCTTTGCAAATTTACGAATTTCATTGTTTATTCAATAGTGGCCCGATTGTGATGAATGATACCTTAATCAAAAGCTCTAGTCCTCATTAACAATCCTGCTTTAAAATATTAAAAAATTTGTATGCAAAAAATTTGCAAATTAGCAAAGGGGTTAGCCTTTGCAAATTTACGAATTTCATTGATTATTCAATAGGACACGTAATAGTAGCCCGATTGTGATGAATGATACCTTAATCAAAAGCTCTTGTCATCAGTATCAATACTGCATTAAAATATTAAAACATTTCCATAAAAAATTTTATGCAAAAAATTTGCAAATTAGCAAAGGGGTTAGCCTTTGCAAATTTACGAATTTCATTGATTATTCAATAGGACACGTAATAGTAGCCCGATTGTGATGAATGATACCTTAATCAAAAGCTCTAGTCATCAGTATCAATACTGCATTAAAATATTAAAACATTTCCATAAAAAATTTTATGCATAAAATTTGCAAATTAGCAAAGGGGTTAGCCTTTGCAAATTTACGAATTTCATTGTTTATTCAATAGAACACGTAATATTGGCCCGAATGTGATGAATGATACCTTAATCAAAAGCTCTAGTCATCAGTATCAATACTGCATTAAAATATTAAAACATTTCCATAAAAAAATGTATGCAAAAAATTTGCAAATTAGCAAAGGGGTTAGCCTTTGCAAATTTACGAATTTCATTGTTTATTCAATAGTGGCCCGATTGTGATGAATGATACCTTAATCAAAAGCTCTAGTCCTCATTAACAATCCTGCCTTAAAATATTAAAAGCTTTGTATGCAAAAAATTTGCAAATTAGCAAAGGGGTTAGCCTTTGCAAATTTACGAATTTCATTGATTATTCAATAGAACACGTAACAGTAGCCCGATTGTGATGAATGATACCTTAATCAAAAGCTCTAGTCATCAGTATCAATACTGCATTAAAATATTAAAACATTTCCATAAAAAAATTTATACAAAAAATTTGCAAATTAGCAAAGGGGTTAGCCTTTGCAAATTTACGAATTTCATTGTTTATTCAATAGAACACGTAATATTGGCCCGAATGTGATGAATGATACCTTAATCAAAAGCTCTAGTCATCAGTATCAATACTGCATTAAAATATTAAAACATTTCCATAAAAAATTTTATGCATAAAATTTGCAAATTAGCAAAGGGGTTAGCCTTTGCAAATTTACGAATTTCATTGTTTATTCAATAGTGGCCCGATTGTGATGAATGATACCTTAATCAAAAGCTCTAGTCCTCATTAACAATCCTGCTTTAAAATATTAAAAAATTTGTATGCAAAAAATTTGCAAATTAGCAAAGGGGTTAGCCTTTGCAAATTTACGAATTTCATTGATTATTCAATAGGACACGTAATAGTAGCCCGATTGTGATGAATGATACCTTAATCAAAAGCTCTAGTCATCAGTATCAATACTGCATTAAAATATTAAAACATTTCCATAAAAAATTTTATGCAAAAAATTTGCAAATTAGCAAAGGGGTCAGCCTTTGCAAATTTACGAATTTCATTGTTTATTCAATAGAACATGTAATAGTAGCCCGATTGTGATGAATGATACCTTAATCAAAAGCTCTAGTCATCAGTATCAATACTGCATTAAAATGTTAAAACATTTCCATAAAAAATTTTATGCAAAAAATTTGCAAATTAGCAAAGGGGTTAGCCTTTGCAAATTTACGAATTTCATTGTTTATTCAATAGTGGCCCGATTGTGATGAATGATACCTTAATCAAAAGCTCTAGTCCTCATTAACAATCCTGCTTTAAAATATTAAAAAATTTGTATGCAAAAAATTTGCAAATTAGCAAAGGGGTTAGCCTTTGCAAATTTACGAATTTCATTGATTATTCAATAGGACACGTAATAGTAGCCCGATTGTGATGAATGATACCTTAATCAAAAGCTCTAGTCATCAGTATCAATACTGCATTAAAATATTAAAACATTTCCATAAAAAATTTTATGCAAAAAATTTGCAAATTAGCAAAGGGGTTAGCCTTTGCAAATTTACGAATTTCATTGATTATTCAATAGGACACGTAATAGTAGCCCGATTGTGATGAATGATACCTTAATCAAAAGCTCTAGTCATCAGTATCAATACTGAATTAAAATATTAAAACATTTCCATAAAAAATTTTATGCATAAAATTTGCAAATTAGCAAAGGGGTTAGCCTTTGCAAATTTACGAATTTCATTGTTTATTCAATAGAACACGTAATATTGGCCCGAATGTGATGAATGATACCTTAATCAAAAGCTCTAGTCATCAGTATCAATACTGCATTAAAATATTAAAACATTTCCATAAAAAAATGTATGCAAAAAATTTGCAAATTAGCAAAGGGGTTAGCCTTTGCAAATTTACGAATTTCATTGTTTATTCAATAGTGGCCCGATTGTGATGAATGATACCTTAATCAAAAGCTCTAGTCCTCATTAACAATCCTGCCTTAAAATATTAAAAGCTTTGTATGCAAAAAATTTGCAAATTAGCAAAGGGGTTAGCCTTTGCAAATTTACGAATTTCATTGATTATTCAATAGAACACGTAACAGTAGCCCGATTGTGATGAATGATACCTTAATCAAAAGCTCTAGTCATCAGTATCAATACTGCATTAAAATATTAAAACATTTCCATAAAAAAATTTATACAAAAAATTTGCAAATTAGCAAAGGGGTTAGCCTTTGCAAATTTACGAATTTCATTGTTTATTCAATAGAACACGTAATATTGGCCCGAATGTGATGAATGATACCTTAATCAAAAGCTCTAGTCATCAGTATCAATACTGCATTAAAATATTAAAACATTTCCATAAAAAATTTTATGCATAAAATTTGCAAATTAGCAAAGGGGTTAGCCTTTGCAAATTTACGAATTTCATTGTTTATTCAATAGTGGCCCGATTGTGATGAATGATACCTTAATCAAAAGCTCTAGTCCTCATTAACAATCCTGCTTTAAAATATTAAAAAATTTGTATGCAAAAAATTTGCAAATTAGCAAAGGGGTTAGCCTTTGCAAATTTACGAATTTCATTGATTATTCAATAGGACACGTAATAGTAGCCCGATTGTGATGAATGATACCTTAATCAAAAGCTCTAGTCATCAGTATCAATACTGCATTAAAATATTAAAACATTTCCATAAAAAATGTTATGCAAAAAATTTGCAAATTAGCAAAGGGGTCAGCCTTTGCAAATTTACGAATTTCATTGTTTATTCAATAGAACATGTAATAGTAGCCCGATTGTGATGAATGATACCTTAATCAAAAGCTCTAGTCATCAGTATCAATACTGCATTAAAATGTTAAAACATTTCCATAAAAAATTTTATGCAAAAAATTTGCAAATTAGCAAAGGGGTTAGCCTTTGCAAATTTACGAATTTCATTGTTTATTCAATAGTGGCCCGATTGTGATGAATGATACCTTAATCAAAAGCTCTAGTCCTCATTAACAATCCTGCTTTAAAATATTAAAAAATTTGTATGCAAAAAATTTGCAAATTAGCAAAGGGGTTAGCCTTTGCAAATTTACGAATTTCATTGATTATTCAATAGGACACGTAATAGTAGCCCGATTGTGATGAATGATACCTTAATCAAAAGCTCTAGTCATCAGTATCAATACTGCATTAAAATATTAAAACATTTCCATAAAAAATTTTATGCAAAAAATTTGCAAATTAGCAAAGGGGTCAGCCTTTGCAAATTTACGAATTTCATTGTTTATTCAATAGAACATGTAATAGTAGCCCGATTGTGATGAATGATACCTTAATCAAAAGCTCTAGTCATCAGTATCAATACTGCATTAAAATGTTAAAACATTTCCATAAAAAATTTTATGCAAAAAATTTGCAAATTAGCAAAGGGGTTAGCCTTTGCAAATTTACGAATTTCATTGTTTATTCAATAGTGGCCCGATTGTGATGAATGATACCTTAATCAAAAGCTCTAGTCCTCATTAACAATCCTGCTTTAAAATATTAAAAAATTTGTATGCAAAAAATTTGCAAATTAGCAAAGGGGTTAGCCTTTGCAAATTTACGAATTTCATTGATTATTCAATAGGACACGTAATAGTAGCCCGATTGTGATGAATGATACCTTAATCAAAAGCTCTAGTCATCAGTATCAATACTGCATTAAAATATTAAAACATTTCCATAAAAAATTTTATGCAAAAAATTTGCAAATTAGCAAAGGGGTTAGCCTTTGCAAATTTACGAATTTCATTGATTATTCAATAGGACACGTAATAGTAGCCCGATTGTGATGAATGATACCTTAATCAAAAGCTCTAGTCATCAGTATCAATACTGAATTAAAATATTAAAACATTTCCATAAAAAATTTTATGCATAAAATTTGCAAATTAGCAAAGGGGTTAGCCTTTGCAAATTTACGAATTTCATTGTTTATTCAATAGAACACGTAATATTGGCCCGAATGTGATGAATGATACCTTAATCAAAAGCTCTAGTCATCAGTATCAATACTGCATTAAAATATTAAAACATTTCCATAAAAAAATGTATGCAAAAAATTTGCAAATTAGCAAAGGGGTTAGCCTTTGCAAATTTACGAATTTCATTGTTTATTCAATAGTGGCCCGATTGTGATGAATGATACCTTAATCAAAAGCTCTAGTCCTCATTAACAATCCTGCCTTAAAATATTAAAAGCTTTGTATGCAAAAAATTTGCAAATTAGCAAAGGGGTTAGCCTTTGCAAATTTACGAATTTCATTGATTATTCAATAGAACACGTAACAGTAGCCCGATTGTGATGAATGATACCTTAATCAAAAGCTCTAGTCATCAGTATCAATACTGCATTAAAATATTAAAACATTTCCATAAAAAAATTTATACAAAAAATTTGCAAATTAGCAAAGGGGTTAGCCTTTGCAAATTTACGAATTTCATTGTTTATTCAATAGAACACGTAATATTGGCCCGAATGTGATGAATGATACCTTAATCAAAAGCTCTAGTCATCAGTATCAATACTGCATTAAAATATTAAAACATTTCCATAAAAAATTTTATGCATAAAATTTGCAAATTAGCAAAGGGGTTAGCCTTTGCAAATTTACGAATTTCATTGTTTATTCAATAGTGGCCCGATTGTGATGAATGATACCTTAATCAAAAGCTCTAGTCCTCATTAACAATCCTGCTTTAAAATATTAAAAAATTTGTATGCAAAAAATTTGCAAATTAGCAAAGGGGTTAGCCTTTGCAAATTTACGAATTTCATTGATTATTCAATAGGACACGTAATAGTAGCCCGATTGTGATGAATGATACCTTAATCAAAAGCTCTAGTCATCAGTATCAATACTGCATTAAAATATTAAAACATTTCCATAAAAAATTTTATGCAAAAAATTTGCAAATTAGCAAAGGGGTCAGCCTTTGCAAATTTACGAATTTCATTGTTTATTCAATAGAACATGTAATAGTAGCCCGATTGTGATGAATGATACCTTAATCAAAAGCTCTAGTCATCAGTATCAATACTGCATTAAAATGTTAAAACATTTCCATAAAAAATTTTATGCAAAAAATTTGCAAATTAGCAAAGGGGTTAGCCTTTGCAAATTTACGAATTTCATTGTTTATTCAATAGTGGCCCGATTGTGATGAATGATACCTTAATCAAAAGCTCTAGTCCTCATTAACAATCCTGCTTTAAAATATTAAAAAATTTGTATGCAAAAAATTTGCAAATTAGCAAAGGGGTTAGCCTTTGCAAATTTACGAATTTCATTGATTATTCAATAGGACACGTAATAGTAGCCCGATTGTGATGAATGATACCTTAATCAAAAGCTCTAGTCATCAGTATCAATACTGCATTAAAATATTAAAACATTTCCATAAAAAATTTTATGCAAAAAATTTGCAAATTAGCAAAGGGGTTAGCCTTTGCAAATTTACGAATTTCATTGATTATTCAATAGGACACGTAATAGTAGCCCGATTGTGATGAATGATACCTTAATCAAAAGCTCTAGTCCTCATTAACAATCCTGCTTTAAAATATTAAAAAATTTGTATGCAAAAAATTTGCAAATTAGCAAAGGGGTTAGCCTTTGCAAATTTACGAATTTCATTGATTATTCAATAGGACACGTAATAGTAGCCCGATTGTGATGAATGATACCTTAATCAAAAGCTCTAGTCATCAGTATCAATACTGCATTAAAATGTTAAAACATTTCCATAAAAAATTTTATGCAAAAAATTTGCAAATTAGCAAAGGGGTTAGCCTTTGCAAATTTACGAATTTCATTGATTATTCAATAGAACACGTAGTAGTGGCCCGATTGTGATGAATGATACCTTAATCAAAAGCTCTAGTCATCAGTATCAATTGCATTAAAATATTAAAACATTTCCATAAAAAATTTGTATGCAAAAAATTTGCAAATTAGCAAAGGGGTTAGCCTTTGCAAATTTACGAATTTCATTGATTATTCAATAGGACACGTAATAGTAGCCCGATTGTGATGAATGATACCTTAATCAAAAGCTCTAGTCATCAGTATCAATACTGCATTAAAATATTAAAACATTTCCATAAAAAATTTTCTGCAAAAAATTTGCAAATTAGCAAAGGGGTTAGCCTTTGCAAATTTACGAATTTCATTGTTTATTCAATAGAACATGTAATAGTAGCCCGATTGTGATGAATGATACCTTAATCAAAAGCTCTAGTCATCAGTATCAATACTGCATTAAAATATTAAAACATTTCCATAAAAAATTTTATGCAAAAAATTTGCAAATTAGCAAAGGGGTTAGCCTTTGCAAATTTACGAATTTCATTGATTATTCAATAGGACACGTAATAGTAGCCCGATTGTGATGAATGATACCTTAATCAAAAGCTCTAGTCATCAGTATCAATACTGCATTAAAATATTAAAACATTTCCATAAAAAATTTTCTGCAAAAAATTTGCAAATTAGCAAAGGGGTTAGCCTTTGCAAATTTACGAATTTCATTGTTTATTCAATAGAACATGTAATAGTAGCCCGATTGTGATGAATGATACCTTAATCAAAAGCTCTAGTCATCAGTATCAATACTGCATTAAAATATTAAAACATTTCCATAAAAAAATTTATACAAAAAATTTGCAAATTAGCAAAGGGGTTAGCCTTTGCAAATTTACGAATTTCATTGTTTATTCAATAGAACACGTAATAGTGGCCCAATTGTGATGAATGATACCTTAATCAAAAGCTCTAGTCCTCATTATCAATACTGCTTTAAAATATTAAAACATTTCCATAAAAAATTTGTATGCAAAAAATTTGCAAACTAGCAAAGGGGTTAGCCTTTGCAAATTTACGAATTTCATTGTTTATTCAATAGAACACGTAATAGTGGCCCAATTGTGATGAATGATACCTTAATCAAAAGCTCTAGTCATCAGTATCAATACTGCTTTAAAATATTAAAACATTTCCATAAAAAATTTGTATGCAAAAAATTTGCAAATTAGCAAAGGGGTTAGCCTTTGCAAATTTACGAATTTCATTGTTTATTCAATAGAACACGTAATAGTGGCCCGATTGTGATGAATGATACCTTAATCAAAAGCTCTAGTCCTCATTATCAATACTGCTTTAAAATATTAAAACAATTCCATAAAAAATTTGTATGCAAAAAATTAGCAAATTAGCAAAGGGGTTAGCCTTTGCAAATTTACGAATTTCATTGTTTATTCAATAGAACAGGTAATAGTGGCCCGATTGTGATGAATGATACCTTAATCAAAAGCTCTAGTCATCAGTATCAATACTGCTTTAAAATATTAAAACATTTCCATAAAAAATTTGTATGCAAAAAATTTGCAAATTAGCAAAGGGGTTAGCCTTTGCAAATTTACGAATTTCATTGTTTATTCAATAGAACACGTAATAGTGGCCCGATTGTGATGAATGATACCTTAATCAAAAGCTCTAGTCCTCATTATCAATACTGCTTTAAAATATTAAAACATTTCCATAAAAAATTTGTATGCAAAAAATTTGCAAATTAGCAAAGGGGTTAGCCTTTGCAAATTTACGAATTTCATTGTTTATTCAATAGAACACGTAATAGTGGCCCGATTGTGATGAATGATACCTTAATCAAAAGCTCTAGTCCTCATTATCAATACTGCTTTAAAATATTAAAACAATTCCATAAAAAATTTGTATGCAAAAAATTTGCAAATTAGCAAAGGGGTTAGCCTTTGCAAATTTACGAATTTCATTGTTTATTCAATAGAACACGTAATAGTGGCCCGATTGTGATGAATGATACCTTAATCAAAAGCTCTAGTCCTCATTATCAATACTGCTTTAAAATATTAAAACATTTCCATAAAAAATTTGTATGCAAAAAATTTGCAAATTAGCAAAGGGGTTAGCCTTTGCAAATTTACGAATTTCATTGTTTATTCAATAGAACACGTAATAGTGGCCCGATTGTGATGAATGATACCTTAATCAAAAGCTCTAGTCATCAGTATCAATACTGCTTTAAAATATTAAAACATTTCCATAAAAAATTTGTATGCAAAAAATTTGCAAATTAGCAAAGGGGTTAGCCTTTGCAAATTTACGAATTTCATTGTTTATTCAATAGAACACGTAATAGTGGCCCGATTGTGATGAATGATACCTTAATCAAAAGCTCTAGTCCTCATTATCAATACTGCTTTAAAATATTAAAACATTTCCATAAAAAATTTGTATGCAAAAAATTTGCAAATTAGCAAAGGGGTTAGCCTTTGCAAATTTACGAATTTCATTGTTTATTCAATAGAACACGTAATAGTGGCCCGATTGTGATGAATGATACCTTAATCAAAAGCTCTAGTCCTCATTATCAATACTGCTTTAAAATATTAAAACATTTCCATAAAAAATTTGTATGCAAAAAATTTGCAAATTAGCAAAGGGGTTAGCCTTTGCAAATTTACGAATTTCATTGTTTATTCAATAGAACACGTAATAGTGGCCCGATTGTGATGAATGATACCTTAATCAAAAGCTCTAGTCCTCATTATCAATACTGCTTTAAAATATTAAAACATTTCCATAAAAAATTTGTATGCAAAAAATTTGCAAATTAGCAAAGGGGTTAGCCTTTGCAAATTTACGAATTTCATTGTTTATTCAATAGAACACGTAATAGTGGCCCGATTGTGATGAATGATACCTTAATCAAAAGCTCTAGTCCTCATTATCAATACTGCTTTAAAATATTAAAACATTTCCATAAAAAATTTGTATGCAAAAAATTTGCAAATTAGCAAAGGGGTTAGCCTTTGCAAATTTACGAATTTCATTGTTTATTTAATAGAACACGTAATAGTGGCCCGATTGTGATGAATGATACCTTAATCAAAAGCTCTAGTCCTCATTATCAATACTGCTTTAAAATATTAAAACAATTCCATAAAAAATTTGTATGCAAAAAATTTGCAAATTAGCAAAGGGGTTAGCCTTTGCAAATTTACGAATTTCATTGTTTATTCAATAGAACACGTAATAGTGGCCCGATTGTGATGAATGATACCTTAATCAAAAGCTCTAGTCATCAGTATCAATACTGCTTTAAAATATTAAAACATTTCCATAAAAAATTTGTATGCAAAAAATTTGCAAATTAGCAAAGGGGTTAGCCTTTGCAAATTTACGAATTTCATTGTTTATTCAATAGAACACGTAATAGTGGCCCGATTGTGATGAATGATACCTTAATCAAAAGCTCTAGTCCTCATTATCAATACTGCTTTAAAATATTAAAACATTTCCATAAAAAATTTGTATGCAAAAAATTTGCAAATTAGCAAAGGGGTTAGCCTTTGCAAATTTACGAATTTCATTGTTTATTCAATAGAACACGTAATAGTGGCCCGATTGTGATGAATGATACCTTAATCAAAAGCTCTAGTCCTCATTATCAATACTGCTTTAAAATATTAAAACATTTCCATAAAAAATTTGTATGCAAAAAATTTGCAAATTAGCAAAGGGGTTAGCCTTTGCAAATTTACGAATTTCATTGTTTATTCAATAGAACACGTAATAGTGGCCCGATTGTGATGAATGATACCTTAATCAAAAGCTCTAGTCCTCATTATCAATACTGCTTTAAAATATTAAAACATTTCCATAAAAAATTTGTATGCAAAAAATTTGCAAATTAGCAAAGGGGTTAGCCTTTGAAAATTTACGAATTTCATTGTTTATTCAATAGAACACGTAATAGTGGCCCGATTGTGATGAATGATACCTTAATCAAAAGCTCTAGTCCTCATTATCAATACTGCTTTAAAATATTAAAACATTTCCATAAAAAATTTGTATGCAAAAAATTTGCAAATTAGCAAAGGGGTTAGCCTTTGCAAATTTACGAATTTCATTGTTTATTCAATAGAACACGTAATAGTGGCCCGATTGTGATGAATGATACCTTAATCAAAAGCTCTAGTCCTCATTATCAATACTGCTTTAAAATATTAAAACATTTCCATAAAAAATTTGTATGCAAAAAATTTGCAAATTAGCAAAGGGGTTAGCCTTTGCAAATTTACGAATTTCATTGTTTATTCAATAGAACACGTAATAGTGGCCCAATTGTGATGAATGATACCTTAATCAAAAGCTCTAGTCCTCATTTTCAATTCAGCATTAAAATATTAAAACATTTCCATAAAAATATGTATTCAAAAAATTTGCAAATTAGCAAAGGGGTTAGCCTTTGCAAATTTACGAATTTCATTGTTTATTCAATAGAACACGTAATAGTGGCCCAATTGTGATGAATGATACCTTAATCAAAAGCTCTAGTCCTCATTTTCAATTCAGCATTAAAATATTAAAACATTTCCATAAAAATATGTATTCAAAAAATTTGCAAATTAGCAAAGGGGTTAGCCTTTGCAAATTTACGAATTTCATTGTTTATTCAATAGAACACGTAATAGTGGCCCGATTGTGATGAATGATACCTTAATCAAAAGCTCTAGTCCTCATTATCAATACTGCTTTAAAATATTAAAACATTTCCATAAAAAATTTGTATGCAAAAAATTTGCAAATTAGCAAAGGGGTTAGCCTTTGCAAATTTACGAATTTCATTGTTTATTCAATAGAACACGTAATAGTGGCCCAATTGTGATGAATGATACCTTAATCAAAAGCTCTAGTCCTCATTTTCAATTCAGCATTAAAATATTAAAACATTTCCATAAAAATATGTATTCAAAAAATTTGCAAATTAGCAAAGGGGTTAGCCTTTGCAAATTTACGAATTTCATTGTTTATTCAATAGAACACGTAATAGTGGCCCGATTGTGATGAATGATACCTTAATCAAAAGCTCTAGTCCTCATTATCAATACTGCTTTAAAATATTAAAACGATTCCATTAAAAATTTGTATGCAAAAAATTTGCAAACTAGCAAAGGGGTTAGCCTTTGCAAATTTACGAATTTCATTGTTTATTCAATAGAACAGGTAATAGTGGCCCGATTGTGATGAATGATACCTTAATCAAAAGCTCTAGTCATCAGTATCAATACTGCTTTAAAATATTAAAACATTTCCATAAAAAATTTGTATGCAAAAAATTAGCAAATTAGCAAAGGGGTTAGCCTTTGCAAATTTACGAATTTCATTGTTTATTCAATAGAACACGTAATAGTGGCCCGATTGTGATGAATGATACCTTAATCAAAAGCTCTAGTCCTCATTATCAATACTGCTTTAAAATATTAAAACATTTCCATAAAAAATTTGTATGCAAAAAATTTGCAAATTAGCAAAGGGGTTAGCCTTTGCAAATTTACGAATTTCATTGTTTATTCAATAGAACACGTAATAGTGGCCCGATTGTGATGAATGATACCTTAATCAAAAGCTCTAGTCATCAGTATCAATACTGCTTTAAAATATTAAAACATTTCCATAAAAAATTTGTATGCAAAAAATTTGCAAATTAGCAAAGGGGTTAGCCTTTGCAAATTTACGAATTTCATTGTTTATTCAATAGAACACGTAATAGTGGCCCGATTGTGATGAATGATACCTTAATCAAAAGCTCTAGTCCTCATTATCAATACTGCTTTAAAATATTAAAACATTTCCATAAAAAATTTGTATGCAAAAAATTTGCAAATTAGCAAAGGGGTTAGCCTTTGCAAATTTACGAATTTCATTGTTTATTCAATAGAACACGTAATAGTGGCCCGATTGTGATGAATGATACCTTAATCAAAAGCTCTAGTCCTCATTATCAATACTGCTTTAAAATATTAAAACATTTCCATAAAAAATTTGTATGCAAAAAATTTGCAAATTAGCAAAGGGGTTAGCCTTTGCAAATTTACGAATTTCATTGTTTATTCAATAGAACACGTAATAGTGGCCCGATTGTGATGAATGATACCTTAATCAAAAGCTCTAGTCCTCATTATCAATACTGCTTTAAAATATTAAAACAATTCCATAAAAAATTTGTATGCAAAAAATTTGCAAATTAGCAAAGGGGTTAGCCTTTGCAAATTTACGAATTTCATTGTTTATTCAATAGAACACGTAATAGTGGCCCAATTGTGATGAATGATACCTTAATCAAAAGCTCTAGTCATCAGTATCAATACTGCTTTAAAATATTAAAACATTTCCATAAAAAATTTGTATGCAAAAAATTTGCAAATTAGCAAAGGGGTTAGCCTTTGCAAATTTACGAATTTCATTGTTTATTCAATAGAACACGTAATAGTGGCCCGATTGTGATGAATGATACCTTAATCAAAAGCTCTAGTCCTCATTATCAATACTGCTTTAAAATATTAAAACATTTCCATAAAAAATTTGTATGCAAAAAATTTGCAAATTAGCAAAGGGGTTAGCCTTTGCAAATTTACGAATTTCATTGTTTATTCAATAGAACACGTAATAGTGGCCCGATTGTGATGAATGATACCTTAATCAAAAGCTCTAGTCCTCATTATCAATACTGCCTTTAAAATATTAAAACATTTCCATAAAAAATTTGTATGCAAAAAATTTGCAAATTAGCAAAGGGGTTAGCCTTTGCAAATTTACGAATTTCATTGTTTATTCAATAGAACACGTAATAGTGGCCCGATTGTGATGAATGATACCTTAATCAAAAGCTCTAGTCCTCATTATCAATACTGCTTTAAAATATTAAAACATTTCCATAAAAAATTTGTATGCAAAAAATTTGCAAATTAGCAAAGGGGTTAGCCTTTGCAAATTTACGAATTTCATTGTTTATTCAATAGAACACGTAATAGTGGCCCGATTGTGATGAATGATACCTTAATCAAAAGCTCTAGTCCTCATTATCAATACTGCTTTAAAATATTAAAACATTTCCATAAAAAATTTGTATGCAAAAAATTTGCAAATTAGCAAAGGGGTTAGCCTTTGCAAATTTACGAATTTCATTGTTTATTCAATAGAACACGTAATAGTGGCCCGATTGTGATGAATGATACCTTAATCAAAAGCTCTAGTCCTCATTATCAATACTGCTTTAAAATATTAAAACATTTCCATAAAAAATTTGTATGCAAAAAATTTGCAAATTAGCAAAGGGGTTAGCCTTTGCAAATTTACGAATTTCATTGTTTATTCAATAGAACACGTAATAGTGGCCCGATTGTGATGAATGATACCTTAATCAAAAGCTCTAGTCCTCATTATCAATACTGCTTTAAAATATTAAAACATTTCCATAAAAAATTTGTATGCAAAAAATTTGCAAATTAGCAAAGGGGTTAGCCTTTGCAAATTTACGAATTTCATTGTTTATTCAATAGAACACGTAATAGTGGCCCGATTGTGATGAATGATACCTTAATCAAAAGCTCTAGTCCTCATTATCAATACTGCTTTAAAATATTAAAACATTTCCATAAAAAATTTGTATGCAAAAAATTTGCAAATTAGCAAAGGGGTTAGCCTTTGCAAATTTACGAATTTCATTGTTTATTCAATAGAACACGTAATAGTGGCCCGATTGTGATGAATGATACCTTAATCAAAAGCTCTAGTCCTCATTATCAATACTGCTTTAAAATATTAAAACATTTCCATAAAAAATTTGTATGCAAAAAATTTGCAAATTAGCAAAGGGGTTAGCCTTTGCAAATTTACGAATTTCATTGTTTATTCAATAGAACACGTAATAGTGGCCCGATTGTGATGAATGATACCTTAATCAAAAGCTCTAGTCCTCATTATCAATACTGCTTTAAAATATTAAAACATTTCCATAAAAAATTTGTATGCAAAAAATTTGCAAATTAGCAAAGGGGTTAGCCTTTGCAAATTTACGAATTTCATTGTTTATTCAATAGAACACGTAATAGTGGCCCGATTGTGATGAATGATACCTTAATCAAAAGCTCTAGTCCTCATTATCAATACTGCTTTAAAATATTAAAACATTTCCATAAAAAATTTGTATGCAAAAAATTTGCAAATTAGCAAAGGGGTTAGCCTTTGCAAATTTACGAATTTCATTGTTTATTCAATAGAACACGTAATAGTGGCCCGATTGTGATGAATGATACCTTAATCAAAAGCTCTAGTCCTCATTATCAATACTGCTTTAAAATATTAAAACATTTCCATAAAAATTTGTATGCAAAAAATTTGCAAATTAGCAAAGGGTTAGCCTTTGCAAATTTACGAATTTCATTGTTTATTCAATAGAACACGTAATAGTGGCCCGATTGTGATGAATGATACCTTAATCAAAAGCTCTAGTCCTCATTTTCAATTCAGCATTAAAATATTAAAACATTTCCATAAAAATATGTATTCAAAAAATTTGCAAATTAGCAAAGGGGTTAGCCTTTGCAAATTTACGAATTTCATTGTTTATTCAATAGAACACGTAATAGTGGCCCGATTGTGATGAATGATACCTTAATCAAAAGCTCTAGTCCTCATTATCAATACTGCTTTAAAATATTAAAACATTTCCATAAAAATTTGTATGCAAAAAATTTGCAAAATTAGCAAAGGGGTTAGCCTTTGCAAATTTACGAATTTCATTGTTTATTCAATAGAACACGTAATAGTGGCCCAATTGTGATGAATGATACCTTAATCAAAAGCTCTAGTCCTCATTTTCAATTCAGCATTAAAATATTAAAACATTTCCATAAAAATATGTATTCAAAAAATTTGCAAA